>JAPESX010001138.1:0-11341 GCA_029590615.1 Nemania bipapillata | reverse complement strand
CATAAAGTGCCCCTTCAGCGGACAGCTCATCAAGGCATTCCTAGAAGCCAAGGTTACCATCAAGAAGCGCCCAAGCCTCCGGTCTAAGATCGTTGACCCGCTGTTCCCGACAGGACGGAGCATTCTGATCCTCATCTCCCGCCATCTAGCTCACAATACCGGGAAACCCCCATGCAAACAGTAAGGAGAAAGTTGAGGGGCATCTTTGTGCGACGTACGAGGAGTATTACTGCGAGATCCGCACGCTTGTACTCCCTGGATCATGACAACAGCATGGCGGGGTAGTGACATAAGAGTTTGCTGTGGCTATTTAGTGATATCTTCCATTATGATATACATTTTTAATAATCTCAGCATATATAGTCAGATGAGTTTTTCCAGTGAGTGTCTAGTGGGAATTGATCACATGTTTATCATTAGGAACGTCGGATGAGTGCCCCTTTTCATTGGTCATGCTTCCTATAATACTAACCACTATACTCGATACTACGTACAACAGAGTAAGTATGCAACTCCTACCGTCAGCAGTCTTTGCTAGAAATTTCTTTTAACTTTCATATATTAGGGATAGAAAGAACTGTTACCTCCGCTATAAGCTGACTATCAAACACTGTATGATTCGATCAATGTAACGGCACTCCTTGGGATTTAGCAAACCATGGTCCGACTTCAAGTGATTGAACCAAGGTTGGCCTAGTTCATGAACTAGCTAGCATGTAAAAGTAAGTGCGGAACCAAGGGAAAGGGTAATGACGGCGGATAGAACCTTTTTGTCGTCACTCACTCGTCAGGGTTTCCGAGTCAGGCTGTGGTCATCCCCCATACCCAATCCNTTCCCCCCCCTCAAAATAAATGCCTTGGCTGTGTAATGTGGAAGATCTTACAGAGCTGTCGCTAACTTCGCTAACTTAGCCTTCTCCTCAAGTCTTGGCTGCAAACTCTCCATCAATCCTTTTCCAGCCTACAAAGCCTGCCTGTTCTTCAATGTTGTCCCCTCGGCGGTCTATCCGCACTAGTATGTTGCGGTAGTGATTTCGGTCGGGTTTATAATGGCCTTTGTGCATACGTTGAGGGTCCAGTCATGGACCTTATACCCGATCGGGATGTTTTTAGTTGCGTGTCGTCTGTAAGTCTCTAAGTCCATTCTACTATTCGCTTGTAAAGAGCTCTACGGAGTTAGCCCCGTCGTCTACGAGATATCACCATACTGCTATACCAACTACTGACATGACGCGATTCCTCTGTGCAGGATCTCGCGACGGATGAAGTTGGGTACTTGGTGGCTCCAAATCGAGGACTGGCTAATGGTCATTGCTGCGGTATGAGCACAAATCCAAGCTAAACACAGAAAAACAAGAAAAGAAACACGTCACCCCTAATCCCACAGCAGATCCGTCTAACTTGCCATGGCCCGCTCTAGATCTGTTGCACAACGGTCATCGTGAGCATTAATAGGATCGCCATTTATGGAAGTAACTATATGCCTGCCGAGGTTGTAGAAGACCTCAGCCCCGAAGGGGTCGCGGCGGCCGTGTACGGGAGCAAGTTGACGCTCGTGATGGAAATGTGCACGCTAGCAACAGAGTGGCTCGTCAAGGCGTGCCTCCTATTTCTCTACCATCGCCTCACGTGAGTACAGACACAGGCAAGTATCCACCACAACGACGTAAATTACTAAAGGGCTCGTACACAGCTTCGCCTTTCGGAGACAGCAACTTGCTATCAAGCTGATCGCTGTATATTGCGCTATTGGCTACATCGTTCTCATCAGTCTCTTGTTGGGATATTGGTGTAGGCCGATTCAAGAATATTGGGCAGTACCCGTCCGCTATTGTAAGTTAGATATGTCGTGTTGTTGACGATGCACTGACCACTGCAAGCGCAATGTACGACCTATATCAACCACATAATAATTGCAACCACGTGGAACATCACCTCTGACTTGATGCTTCTGGCTATACCTATCCCATTCGTCATCAAGGCCCGACTCCCGCGGAAAAAGAAGATCATTTTATGCTGTATTTTGGGGGTTGGCGTGCTAAACGTGCGTCCTCTTACTTAGTGTACGTTTCCTTGATGTTCTTGCATGTAGTAATCAGCATGTTTCTACAGATCATTATATCTATCCTCAATCGCGTTTACAACCTCACCAATCCCTACGAGCTCGTGAGTATCACCGTGGTTCACAACCTTGGCTCCTGTCCTAACATGCCTGGGACTGGTTAGAGCTACGTCTATTTCTATGTTGCAGAGGTCCTGACGGCCATCTACGTGGGAAACATCCCTCTATGTTGGCCAATCATCCAGCGTGTATTCGGCAAAGGCTCATGGGCAAGGTCAGATGACCTGTCGGATCCAAACCACCCGCGAACATCAAGCGCGACAAGCCCTCTCCGCAAACGGCCATTCCACCATTTGTTGACAGGGACAATTACAGGCCTCGACCAGACGAATTACGACGGGGAGATGGGAGATATGAGTGATCACACAGAGAGTAGAGAGCGAGTGACGAGGATAGCGAGATCAGCCTCAGAAGGTTCGAAGGAGACCATCCATCTAACGCCACATTGGCATCAAGATTCTAACTCAATAACCATTCTAGCTGGAGGGCCGTCTAGATCGACTAATGGGAGCATGATGCGTGAAGATGGAGTCAATATTGTGCGGACAGTCGAGGTCTCACGGGAGGAAAGGCGGGAGACGGCTCCAGCGGGCGTTGGAGTGGAGGACACTACCAGATCACCCCTCACGAAAGACCGGACAGTGAAGATAGAATTTGTGTAAATTAAGGAAAGAAATTATGAATATAAACTTTCGCCTACTACACGACAAATTTGAAAAACTGCTTACAATATTCAACATGAAATGTTAACAAATCTAGCCCTTCACCCCCCACCTGCGCTCCCCTAGGCCCCCCTCCCCTTTTTTTTCTAATANTATACCTATATATATATATTGTGATTGCATATATACCGTTAATACTACAAGATTATTAACTGTGTAGTTTTTACTCCATCACAGTTATGAGCCCTCGGTACGTTTGAGGCAAGCTGGCTCAACGGTATGTGTCAACTTGTGACGGAGTAAAAACGACATTGTTAATAATCCTACGTTAGAGAAATAGAGCTAGATCATCGGCCATCACCCTATGCTGTTGAATCAATGGAGGTTCAGCAGCTACATATCACAATACAATATTAAAGCTCCTAATAGACAGTTCTATAAGATGAAGATTACGTGATACTAGTATATCTATATCAGATCCTTAATATTGCAGTTCCCACCTGTAAGCGATAAGATGAGAATGGGAACTGAAGGGAGATACTATCTATAGAGAGAGAAACATAGCCGGAAATTGAACTTCTGGTTTCTCCTAACTGGCCCGCACAACCACTCACTAATGCGTAATCTTCAACTGGAAGAAATGCAGATCAGCGGTCTCCGTAGTTGCTAGATCCTGGTTATAGTTTCCTGCCTTGAAGAACGCCTTGGGGGTCGTGAAGTAAGTCCTCAAAGTGGTGAACGCATTGTTGTTGATCCTGGCTAGCAGCTGGCCGCCCTCAAACCGAATCTCATACGTGAACCGCGTGTTGACTGGCACCGTTCCGAGGAGCTGGAGATCTTGTCCAGCTCCGCCGGCCGCGGCCTTCGCAGTACCAAACTGAATCTTGCCGTCGCTACTGTAGTACAGCTCAGCAAAGGGCTTGTTGAACCCACTGTCGGCTTGGAACACCTGTCCAATGCAGATATTATGCACGTTTGTGCCCACCAAGTCGGCAAACAGTCTGTTCGTGCCTGTGTTAGGGCTCCAGGTAGCCTTCTCCCCGAGTTCAGTGCGGCACTGTATAGTTCGCTAGAGTTAGCGATCACTCTTTCTAACAGAGTAGACAGGGCCGAAAGGGGCTCAGCGTGCTCCCCAAGACCTGCTGATACCCCTTAGAGAGGAAGGTTGCCTCCTTAAGTTATCATGACAGGAAGAAAATGGCTCTAGGAGTTACGTACGTGCTCACTCTCGGCGAACTTGACGCAGCCGGTCTGAGATGGGCTGCCCGGCGCCTTCATTACAAGTGCGCCATCGCCGCTCTCCGTAAAGAAGTAATGGTGCCCGGGATCCTGATACCCGCTGCAGCCCACGAGCTGGGCTGGTTGAACGATCTGTGGTGAACCGTTGCCTATGGGCAGTTGGAGCTCCCATTTGCTAAGGTCGAAGTTTCCGCCAGGTGCGCAATTGGGATCGAGAGCTCTAGCTAAGCCTAGAGAGGCGAGGAGGCTGAGACTGTTGAAAAGCTTCATAGTGATGATCGATATATATTGATCGGAGTGTGTGTCTGAGTGTGTGTGTGTGTGTGTGTGTTGTTGTTGGCGAGTATGCAATGTTTAATGAGTTCAGATGTGCTCATATTTATCAGGTCGGATCCTGTTAAATAAGTAGACATTCGCCCAGGGGGCTAAGACCTCGATTCGTTATCCTCATCTTCCCTGTGCTGGTGTTTCTAAAATCTGACACTAAATCCAAAAGTGGTAGGTATTTAAGATTTGTCGATCCATTAAATTACCAAGCAGCCACTTGACCATTACACAGCACTCATTTTGATTAGTTGACTTCCTGTGATGCTATGTATGGTTAAGAAGCGGCGAAGGCTGGATAATCGGATTTCCTCCTATCAGATCAGCCCAGCTTTATCTGAAGGCATCTGACACTCCTAGGAACGTCAATTGCCTACTAAGTAGATGGTCTGACTGGCATAGAACATGGCAATATCTCGTGTTACAGAGAGCTGAGATCAGGTGTGCATTAATTAGGAAGCCTGGCTGGCGTCATCATAGCCTAATTACCGCCTCACGCTCAGCTTGTCCCAGCATACATACATAATATAGAATATCCCGGGCTTACCTAATACCGTCAATCTCACGTAAATTTTGCTAGAACGTGGAGGCTATCTTATCCTCGCTTAGATCTGCGTTCCTCACACACACACATATATATATATATTGTTGAACGATATTCGTACGTATATTCCAGCCTATATAGCCTGTATAGCAAGTGGCCTTGCTACACCCTGTATGGCCTGTATAGACCTTTTCAGGGTCTATACAGCCACACAGCCTGTGTGGCCCGTTAGGGCCACGTGACCTATATAGCTCTATATAGCCAACCCTGTAGGCCACACCACCCACCTTCTAGACTTAGAAATATAGCATTTTAGGACCAAGTTATTCTACAGAGTGCTATCGCCGTACGCAGGCCTTCGGCCTGCAAATACTATATAGTATAGCCTACCGACACTGATCAGTAGTCTACTGGCAAGACTACAGATTCGCAAGGTAGAAGAGGCAAAACCGGCCAAATTCGTACGACGCCCGCCATTGTACGAAAAGAGGCATTTTGCGCTACAAGCCCTACACCCTCCCGCCCGTCAGGAAAAGGAAGGACGAGTCGAATTTGCGACCTTCGTACGGAGGCTACAGACCCTTCTGGGGTCTACAGACCTACAGAACAGTTCCGCCCGTCAGGCTGGTCTATAGATCACCTCCGTACGATCCGAAAACAAGACTGCGAGCCACTTCGCAACCCTTTGTACGAACCCCCTCGACCCCCTGGGCCTTACAGACCGACCGAACAGACCCCCTGGGGCCTACCAGACCTTCTGGGGCCTACAAGACCTTCTAGGGCCTACAGACCAAGCCTTCTGGACCCTACAGACCAGACCTTCTGGACCCTACAGACCAGAATTTCTGGGCCCTATAGACCAGACCCCCAGGCCCCCAGGCCCCTAGACCCCCGGTCCGACAAGCCCTCCGTCCCGTACAGAGAAGAGTCAACCTTCGAACAATCGTACGAACCTACTCCTATAGACCGTACCGCCCGTCAGACTGTCCTGTAGGACTAGACCTTCGTACGAGAAGGCCGAACAAGACTTGTGAAAAGCCATTTCACAACCCCTCTCGGCAGCCCTAGACCCCCTGGGGCCTATAGACCAGACCTAAGGCCTATAGACCAGACCCCCAGGGCCTACACTCTAGACCGCCAGGAGAAGAGCCAACCTTTGATTGATCGTACGAAGCGAGAACTATAGTGCTGTTCCGCCCGTCAGACTGACCTGTAGGTCAGACCTTCGTACGAACGAGAAGAACGAGGCTACCGGCCCTTTTACCCCAGGGCCCCTACCCCCCGGGCCACCCTCGGCCCTACCCCTTCCCCCCGGCAGCCTTAGACCCCTAGGGCCTACAGATTAGACCCCCCTGGGGTCTACAACCTAGACCCCCAGGGTCTACAACCTAGACCCCCAGGGCCTACAGCCTTAGACCCCCCCAGGGCCTACAGACTAGACCCCCAGGGTCTACAAGCCTAGGCCTATGGCGCCGGCCGACCAGCCTTCTAGCCGCTGGCTAGAACCTATTACGTACGAAGAAATGAGCGAAGGAAGCAATATACCGCTGGGAATCTGGAAGAAATATACCGATCCGAAATACTGGTATATGTTCCTAGACGAAAGAGTACCTGAGGCAACGTGCGATATACACCTAACTACATATTTTGCTAAGGTTATCTCAGAAATCGTACGGAATATAAAGCACTGCGGTGTATATAAGTGCTATTTTCACGACGATTTTTTCGACTGGACGATCGACCACTTTCGGCAGGTTAACCGGCGGTTTAGAAGGGAGATGATCGAAATAATCGAGAAAGCTACGGGTAAGACCTTTGAAGGGTCCTCGTACGCAGAGAAATTGATATATTTACGAGACCACCCCTTTTAACCAACCCTTCGGCTTCTTCGTACGAAATAGCCGATTTTTTTACCCCCCCCTAGAAGCCAGGACTCCGACCTAGGGGCTCTCCAGAAGGCCCTGTCAAGGCCCTCCAGAAGGCCCTATTCAGGGGCCTTCCAAAAGACCCTATTTTCGAAGCCCTCCAGAGGATCCAGAAGGACCAGGACCTATCGTACGAAGCCTACGAAGCCTACAAAGCCCTGCGAGACCTCTTCAGATTCCTGAAGTTCTCCAGAGGGATTACCTTCGTACGAAACCTCCTGTAGGACCGGACCAATATAGGGGCCTTTGGGACCCCTTCCTATAAGGACCCCCCCTAGGGACCCTTTGGGACCCCTTCTTGTAGGGACCCCCCCCTAGGGACCAGACCCCTTGGTTGGGACCCCTTTCNTGTAAGGGACCCCCCCCTGGGGACCAGACCAGACCCCTTAGGGCCAGACCCTTCAGGGACCTGACCTGACCCCCCTAGGGACCTGACCCCTTTTATTGGACCCCCTTACCCCCTGGCACCTTGGCCACTGCTTCTAGTTTTTGTGTTTTCTCCTGGTCTGCTATGGCACGACAAGATTTCTAGTGTTGAATGGATGGTACGTTGTACTTGGTGTGTACGTACTGGAATATACGTACGAACGGCATAAAAAGAAAATTTTGCCTGTGTTGAACGATATTCGTACGTATATTCCAGCCTATATAGCCTGTATAGCAAGTGGCTTTGCCACACCTTGTATGGCCTGTATAGACCTTTTCAGGGTTTATACAGCTACACAGCTTGTGTGGCCCGTTAGGGCCACGTGACCTATATAGCCTTATATAGCCAACTCTGTGGGCCATACCACCTACTTTCTAGACTTAGAAATATAGCATTTTAGGACCAAGTTATTTTACAGAGTGCTATCGCCGTACGCAGGCTTTCGGCCTGCAAATACTATATAGTATAGCCTACCGACATATATATATATATAATATGTTCCCTCTTGTCATTAATCAAAATAATGTTATGGGGCTGCCGCAACCCTAGCGATGAGTCAGCAGATGTTTTCGAACTGCCTAAGTTGTTCGATATTGTGTCCACGTGATGAAGTTTACTATACATACCTCGAAGACTAAGAGGTTCTAGGATACAAAATTCAAATCCCCCTCATTCTTAGCCTTTGAAATCTAGACGAGATCACTGATGAAAGCCGCTCATCACCGCTCTTCCCCTCCAAATAAATTTATACTGTAAAAGTGTGAACCTGGAGTGTGAAGCTTCCTTAAATTGGGATAAGTCATAGATTATTATTTTTGCGCAGAGGTTCCTAATATACTCTCTAGGAACCACGCTTCCTGTATACGGGAGCCTTCTCGTTCCTCACAACGGTTGTCCTCTGAAGCCTCACGATAACTTCTCCTACTCTCTCCTCATTGGTGACGGCGGTGGTTTCACTTTGTCCCATAAAGAATTATATCCTAGTGTGAATTCAGCCATATCACTTACAACTAACCATTGCTATTAGAGGGGTGAGCAAGTTGTTAGAAAACTTCCACTGGCTCTCGGGTACCCACTTAGTAACATGTGAAGGTTATGGCGTAGACTCAGCTTTCACTAAAGAACTTTTGTTCATACAAAAAGCCGCACATATAATTTATCTGCCAATATCTGCCAAGAGGACGTTTATCCGTCGCCCTAATGTACGCTAAATAAATGCCGGCCATCCAACAAAAAAGTGGGATAGAAAAATACAAAAATATCAAAGCAAAGTACGTACAACACCGGGGATTCGCTGGTCGTCACCGACCCAACTACTAATCTGGCGCTCGCTGGTTTATCTAAGGGAGAGCGGACGGGATCCCGAGTTTTCCAGAGGCTATGGTCGTACGTGGAAGAACCGGTTGCTAATAATTACTACAATTCCGGTTCCAAGCCTCCACCTGCCAATCGGCACCTGTGACATCAAAGTGGAGATCGATAAACTGAGTAGCAGTCACCTAGATCATTAACTATTGAGGGATCTATTCAGAAGTGATTTAAGAGATTATATTGTATTGGTTTCTAAGATCTAGAAGAGTAGGCTGTGGATTGGATCATCTATATCTAGGCTCTGCGGGTCGTTTATTTTCCGCTCTCAGAGCTGCTAGGGACCTTACCTCATAACGGTCCATTGATCCGTCACAGTAACAATTAGGCAGCAACAACAAGGACAACCCAGAGCAAGAACACAAACTACAGCGATACAAAACCGTAGTATTAAAAACACTATAACTCCTGAATTATCACAAATGATAGGTTAGTATAAACCTCTGTCGTATAGTTGAGACGCACACGTTATAAAGATTAAACTTCGTTGCTACTATTAAGTTATGCATATTACGGTTTAGTAAGAAACATGTTATAAAACAAGTTTGGGCTTAACTATATAGAGCACTGAGAGTAGACTATTGCTTAGGTCGATCAATGTTGATGGGTTATAGATATAATATACATAGTATAATAATTAAAATATGTTGAATAAGTCGTCACTTCACCTACCCATTAACCCTTGCAGTTAGTCACCTAACCTACCTAACCATCAAACCCCTGAGGGTGTGGTGAGTATCTGGCCTAGGCTAGGAATTACTTAATCTGTGGCTGGATCTGACTGTAGGATTTCATATGACGTAGGTCTGATGGTCAGCCTCTACGGACACTTTCAATAGTTTCAAGCCCCGGTTCTCGAAGAATGCGCGGTTTTTTCTAAGGTCGCACATTTAACTAGTATCACACAGTATGAGATGTTTGTTTTCGTGTAGTACACATCACCATCAGATAGCCATATGATAAGATGGTTTGGATTAGCTAACAGATTGTTTGGCGCCGCCTCTGGCGCCTAGAATATCTAGGACAGGACTTTTGAAAGCCTAGAAGAGTCTACCCACGTGCTATAAGCATCTAGAATAGGTCTTTGTAAAAATGGTGGCTGGCTGGATTTGACTTCAACTATCGTTGAGGCATCGACGCGATTCTACGTAAATGCGGCGTCAGGCATATAAGCCAATTGGGTCATTTGACTTCTCTCTTCCAATCAAAACCGGTATCTTAAGAACATGCGCCGCACTTGATAATCTGATTCTAACATAATTGAACGTGTCGGAATGCTCGCCTCGGCCGCCTGCGCCCGAAAGGATTGTTATCACAGCGTGCTTCGTGTGATGAGTGCGCCACGACATGATATGATGATAAGAAAGGTGAGGAGGAGGTGAGCACCTACCAAGGACTATTCCTTTCTCATGAAGGGAAGAAATATACAGAGTGACGTAGGAGAGGAAGGAAATGAATGCTATCTACCTAGATCTACGGCCCGGCGTTGTATATAACCCCCTAAGCGATATCTTTGGGAGTCCTTTGTCCATACTAACATTGAGTCGAGTGAATTCATTCGGTATTAATCGCAGCAAAACATGTATTATAATATATTGCAAGACACCGAAATCCCCCTCACTTTTATCGGTTTCTTCCTGATAGCGTGCTCATTCGCCGCCTTCCGTGTCTTATTGTCATGGAGGCGCCTCAGTCATATCCCTGGCCCGTTCATCGCTTCAGTGAACGAACTTCAGCGCGTGTTTTGGGTTCGAACGACACGAGGGCACTTGATTCACCAAGACTTACATGAAAAATATGGGGAGATAGTTCGCACCGGCCCGAACAATGTTCTATTCAGCAATCCCGAGGCCATCTCCACGGTGTATCCAGCAAGGAGTGGATTCCCGAAGGTCTGTCATAAGATAGAAATAGAAATAAGAAACCCNTACTTACACCATCGTCCCCCTGAGGTAGTCTAGGTCCTACACCGCGCTCCAGCCTTACTCGCCCCGAGGGGGATCTCTCCACGTTGTTTTCAACACTCCGGACGAGAATATCCATCGACGACTGAAAGCCCCGATAGCCAACCTTTTTACTGCCAAGAACGTCCTGTCACACGAACCACAAGTAGACGAGGTCCTCGCCGTGCTGCAGGAGAAGCTCGAGAGCCGGTACGTTAGCAATGGGCGGGTGATCGAGTTGGTCTCGTGGATGGGGTACTTTGCTTTTGATGTGATGGGAACACTGGCCTTTTCCAAGCGACACGGTTGCCTCGATCATGGAAAAGACGTCGGCGGCATGATCGGCGACATTAGAGACTTCGTCAAGGTTGCAGCCCCGTGGACACAGGTCCCCCAACTAGACGGCCTCCTGCGGAAGACCCGCGTCGGCGACTGGATCCAACGTCATTTCTTCCGTTCGCCGTCCCTCGATATCCTAGGGGTCGTCGAGAGGCTTATCGTCGAGAAGAAGGCGTACATGTCGGCAAAACGAGAACAAGGGGGCACGGGAAGTGCTACTGATACTGACTCCAAAGTATCACAGCATGGTAAAGACTTCCTAACGCACTATCTCGAGATCCAAGCGCAAAACCCTGAGAGATCGTTCCCGTGGGCGCCCACCGCCTGGGTGTTCTCGAACATTACCGGGGGGTCTGATTCCGTAGGCAGCCTCACATGCACCATCATGTTCCACCTTCTCGTCAACCCCCACATGCTGCGAAGACTCCAGGACGAGCTGGACAGCGCA
>JAPESX010001137.1:0-11344 GCA_029590615.1 Nemania bipapillata | reverse complement strand
ACTCGAAGGTTTATTTCTTCTGATTTTAGCGATTTTAGATTACAGAGGCTCTCCTTTCGCCTTAAACTATGTAATAGAAGTTGCTCGTAGTATCAATACATCTATACTATATACCAGGCCTAGCATGGCAATAACTGACCCTGACTATCGCAGTGGGCAGATGATCTCTGTATCAATCAATACGATGACGAAGAGCGAGGTCAGCAGGTTCTACGGATGGGCGCAATCTACAGAGCTGCTTCTCTGGTGTTTGCCCATATCCGAGGGCCTGGCTTGACTTGGCAGCAAGCGTTAGCTGATGCTGTGAAGCGTATCAACAGGCGCGTCGAGACTCCAAAGCGGGCCGAGAAAGAGGCCCGGATCCAGGCCAAGAGAGATGTTCGGAGAAGAAGAAAGTCGACAAGGAACCAGAGCATCGACCGGGAGACACAACACGATAACCAAAACCACACGGAGGTCTCCAGAAGGGCTGCTAGTGGTCGACATATGGAGCTATCTGCCGCCGAGGAAACCGCATTGTTTCTTTTTCTTGACAGCCCCTACTGGCGGCGTGCTTGGATAATCCAAGAGATCGCGATGAACCCTCGACTTACAATAGTATGGGGCAGGCAAGCGTTCGACTTGAGTCAGGTTATTGAAGTCTTTTCCCTCCTGAGCAATTACATCAGCGGCAAAAGGGAGAAAGTTTGGGATCACATCAGATGTCTCTACAAGATTAGGACATACCAACTTGCTTCCAAGCCCCTTTCTCTTGTTGAAGCGCTCGGGATATGTTACATGGCCAGAGCACAGTTCATGCGAGACCATGTTTTTGCTCTACTCGGACTCGCCCATGATGGGGCTTATCTAGTCCCATTTCCCAGTTATACCATACCCCAGGAAGACATTAGTAGAGACATGACGATTAGGCTGGTACGAGCGACGGGCAACTTTGATGTTGTTGTCTCAAAGGGACACGGAATCGATACCTGGTACCCAAACTGGTTCGATCCTAAATACTGGCATTACTACAGAGTCTCACAGCTACGTCTAGGCCGGCCCAGTTTACTTACTTATACAAGCTACGGCAACTATCGCTCATCCAGGCATCACACCCCATCCTTCACGATACAGGGTCAAGATATAGTCGCGAGGGGATTCTTTCTTGGGGCTATTGCTGACTGCTCACCTACCTTGGACGAAGCGAAGGAGAGCGGACTTCCAACGACAGAGCTTATTCAATCAAGGTCTTGGAAGCGGAATTCTAGGAACGAAAAGCTCTTCTTTGGGCCGGAGGCTACCGCGATAATGAAAACACTCTGCTGGCTACTCATCGACATCACCCGGCCAAGAATGAAGCACAGGAGACCTGGAACTCATCTTTACACACTACTTAGCACTATATTGAACAGGAAGGAGATGATCATGGAACAGGTGCCTCATCTAATACAATGGCTTAACTGCAGTGAGGCACAGTGTTTCAAGATTAACAATAAGCGATTGGTGGCTTACTTTGCCATGAAAAGCGGCACTCCTCTCTCCCCCAGCGAGAGAGAGGAGCTCGAGGAAGACTGCAAAACAATGCAGAAGAATTTGAAAGCGAACATGAGACTAGGATACACGGACGAAGGCGAACTAGGATGGTTCCACCGCAACACCAGAGTGGGGGATCAAGTCGCCATCCTCTTGGGCTCGAGCATGCCCTGCGTACTTCGACAGAGGGCGACGGGAGGATATACCATCGTGGGACAGTGTATTGTCGATGGGGTCATGAAAGGCGAGGCGGTCAGAAAGGGACTGCAGAGGTTGCAGGATATCCAATTGCACTAATAGTTTGGCTTAATAGATGGTATCGGAACAGTATATACGCCCCTAAACGCTGAAGGGTTTCATTACGTTAGCATATTATAACATCGAATTATCGTCTTTTAATGATTGTCATAAGTTAGCTATAGCAATTTTCATCACCCATCATCCTTATTGCCACTCTTCTGTGTCATGCTACTCGGGATTGTCTCGATGCATATATACTCCAACACACCTTAATAACTATCTATTAACCCTTTCGAACTACGACTGATGGGATTTATAAGAGTCATTAACCATATCCAGTTAATAGTCTTTTTGCGGTGTTTATTTGTAGAAATGCGAATAATAATGCAACTCGGAGCGACGCGAGTGAATGATAAATAACTAAAATGCAAAGGCAAATTAGAGAGGTGATATCAGGGATATATACGCTATAAGCGATGCCATGCCCTATCGTGATTCGGAAAAATTAGTACTACGTATAACTCATAATATGTAACTTCCATTGTTTTGTTCTACTATTTACGAGTAACCTCGGTCCCTCTGATATGTACGCAGCGCAATCTCATTTGCTGGTTCGATTTCGTATTTGTATGTAAAATTTTCTACATCGATTCATAAACTCGAAATTTTTCATCAAACAGTGTTATTGAAGATGAGGGTGCTCTACTTTACAGATCTACCAAAACAAGACTAGGTTGTCGCTTACAAACAAGTGTATTATTTCTATTTATATATGTCAGCAACCCCTCCTCCGTCTCCACGGACTTCCATATATCCCCTCATAGCTCTAGATCAAGCGATAGATTCGCTAGGTTTCTTCCTTTAATCTGAAATTCCCGTATCTAGGATGTTGAACACAGTTTTTTTTTTTTNAGATACACTGGCTGTGAATAGCGGCATTTATTTTAGAAATCGGTCGGTTCATGAATTCATTTAGTAGTATTTGGGTTGGTAACAGTTACCCGTTGAAGAACTAATATAGTCAGTTTCAGCCCTATTTTTTATTCTTCCCTGATACGTCCGAATCCAATATGCTGGTTTATAGTATAATGGTTTTATTGAAGGGACCCTCCCTAGAGTGTCGATGAGTCTACCCCAATAATTTCCAAGGTGGTGGGTATTCCACGGGCATTAGTGCCAGCACCCAGTTTCCCTTCTGGATAAAGACGGTGTAATGCATTGCTCCGTGGCCGAGATGACCAATCTCTAGTTTGCTGGGAACTGTAACCAGCCAGTGATGAGAAGAGTCATGAGATAACCCTGCACATCTATGTTGGTATATTGATGTAGCTAATGGTAGATAGCTTTTAAGTACAAGTGGTAGCGGTGATCGGTTATCTTGGAGCTCTTAGGCTAGTCACTGGAAATTGGGGAAAATGGAACCCTCGCGATAATACTTTTTATTCAAGGGAAAGGAGGTATCTGGTATTTGAACCTAGTGCTTTGAGATGTTTTGCACTAGGTTAGCTAAGATATATTAAACTCAGGCCACGGATACTACCGTTTTTCTAAACATTACAAGCAGTATCGTCATAAAGACCAACACTAATAGCGCCCAAAACGGCGATATAAATTGGGCTATTAACTTGGTTCCCTTTCCAACCTACAGTTTGTGTTACTAATTGCCTCGCATCTTACTCTCATGCATGTTCATGCATGACAATTAGAAGTGGTGTGGACTTCTCAGCTAGCTCTATCACGGCTCGGCTATTTAGGAATGGTGTATATATAGTTGTACCCCGCGTGGAATTTCTTGAGGTTTTATGAGGAATAACCCTACTCAAGCCATTTATTAACCGTCTGCCAAGCTAATAATCCGACAATGGCAACCCCTATTGACTTACACATCCCCCATTCAACATCGGTCGTCAACGTCTCAATCATAGATACTGGTACTACCCTAAAGGGGATGTACAGCAACCTATTCATGGAACCAGACATTATAGGGCACGAGTATCTCGTCGCACCTTGCCTCTCTTTCTTAATACAGCATCCTACGCAGAATCGGACCCTAGTGTTCGACCTTGGTATCAAGAAGGACTGGAGAAATTGGCCAAAACCGGTGTATGATGGCACTATTACTACTATCGGGGCAACGCCAATTATATCGAAGGATGTCCGCGAAGTTCTCGATGAAAATGGAATTGACACGAAGAATCTCGAAGGAGTGATATGGTCCCACACGCATCTCGACCATGTTGGCGACGTCTCCATATTTGAGCCAAGCACCAAAATTATCGTCGGGACCAGAGTTAAAGACGACGTTTTCCCTGGTTATCCGACTAAAGAAGGGGCTTCTTTCAATGAGTCCGATGTCGCCGGCCACGAGGTGGAGGAACTGGATTTCCTTAGTTCCCCTCTCGAGATTGGCGGGTTGGCTGCCATAGACTACTTCGGCGACGGGTCCTTCTACCTCCTCGATACACCAGGCCACTGTGTCGGTCATATGTGCGGGTTTGCAAGAGTTACAAGCAGCCCCGATAGTTTCATCCTAATGGGCGGCGATAGCGTTCACCACGGCGGAGAACTTCGGCCTCATCCCTGGCACCCCCTTCCCGAGCATATACTGCCAAATCCATTCGATCCTACTTCCGATACGCCGTGCCCGGGCGCGACTTTTGATAAACTCTTGCCAAATGGCAGAGAGGCTCCATTTTACCAGCCAAGCCAGAAGCCATATAGTGTGCATTCTCATGTACCTACGGTGATTGAGACCATTAAAAAGCTTCAACAGGTCGATGCTCACGATAACGTCCTAATAATTCCAGCACACGATGCCACGTTTCCCAAAGTTGCTGACTTGTTCCCCAAGACTGCAAACGCGTTCATGGAGAAGGGTTGGGTGCAGAAGACGAGATGGGCGTGGCTGGCTGACTTCGCGAAAGCGGTTGGCCAAGACGAAAGTATTCCCTAGGGGCTGTATGATGGCCATCGTCCTATCGGAAAAGGAGAGGCATAGTATATTGAGACAGTTATAGGAAAGGGCTTGGGTACTCGAGAGTGTAGCATGACAATTTTATTGGTTTAATTTGACCTAGTTAATTGCTTGGGGTGCTGATTCCTAACCCCTATTCGATTATGTCAATTCCTTTACCGCTGACAAATATTAAGAGCGCAAATTTGTGATTGAGTGTGAGTATGAGCCTTTTAAGTTTTTAATATTGATTCGGCCTATGCATTCTTTTCTTTATGTTTAATTTTCGACATTCTTGCATGCAAATGTAGAAGCGTTGGTCTGCAAGCCTCCAAGATGGAAGACTTTAAGATCCGGAAATGGAATCTCTTATACCGAATAGCAAAGCAATTCCGAAGTAGCGGAATCGAGAGAAGTCGATCCTAATCTGAGACTCTGCGTATCGTAGTCTCAAGAGGGATGCTCTACCGTAGTGGTTCGAGAAGGAGTGGCAGGCTAAATAAGACGTCAAGATGAGACAGACGCGCAAAGCAGAGCAGAACATGCGCTTGAACTCTGGGGTGGCATAAGTATTTGCTATGGCGTATCCTAATCATGCTGATGTCAACCCTCAAGACATATACGACGAATTCATCCCACTAACAATTAGCCGCCTTAACATCATGGTGCTAGTAGCTTAAGGCTTAACTGCTAAGTACTAGTAAACCGGATGTGTGATGTCTACACACCGCACTTTGGAGGCCTGACCATAGTCACAATAGCACATCCAAAGGCATTAATTGTTTGGGGTTTCTCTTGATTCTCATAAGCTTCAAAAGTATTAAAGATCTTCTATTCTCCGTCCTCCGCGCCTCCTATCCTGTCCTCGAGAAAAATTTCTAGAGTATACTGATTACATAGAAAAAACAAAACGCGCTATAGCCGAACCGTAATAACCGTTCCCTAGCCCCCTGTCACAGTACGACTACTGATGATTCCAGAGTTGACTTATTGTTATTGCACAAGGAGAGAAGTTCTATGTAAACCTATAAATCCTATCTGGTCTACTTATATAGGCCGGGCCAAGGCCCGTGCCATAGCTTTAACCTTCTTTAGGTTTAGTACCGTGACACCCCCTATTCTTCGCTCTAATCCACTAGGAGAGGGTTAATATGTAGTACTCTCACAAAGTGCGAGTGATCCTCTACTTATCTATAGCGTAGAGTCCCTGTGTGCGTCGCTCTCTTGAACTTCTTGTAGGTTCGAATTAGCACTCAACACAAATATTTAAACTAAAGTTCTCTTAACAATAAATATGGTGGCTGGAAGTGAATGGGTGTTAACATACTAATATGCAAGACCAAGTGATTCCGGTTCTCGCCTAATGAGGTGTAATACATACATAAAATTTATTACGAGAAACC
The DNA here is from genome assembly GCA_029590615.1 of Nemania bipapillata. NCBI lineage: Eukaryota > Fungi > Ascomycota > Sordariomycetes > Xylariales > Xylariaceae > Nemania > Nemania bipapillata. Next base: position 5,236 of record JAPESX010001137.1, on the reverse strand, counting down.
TAGGGATTTTTCGTATTATTAATTTATCACCAGTGGAAGAGGGCTTCACTGACATTCAGAGGGGTTGCATTGAGCATGGGTTTCCTGCTATGCAGCCATGTTCCACCACACTGGAACTTGCAAGGCAGTGATGTGCCTATTGTAATACTAATCAGTAGATAGTGACTGAGCACGCCTGACTCGTGTCCCTTTCAGTACTCTTCATCCCTGTTCCAGGGTTTACCACGAACTGTTTGATACATAAATGTCCAGATCATGAGAAAAAATGTCGCGGGTATTGCTGCATTTTGCAAGTCAGCGTGATGTCCCCATACAGAGAGCCATAACCCAGCAAATACGATCGCGAGCAGGAATATACAAATGCTATAAAAGAAAAAACCTAATAAGCTAGGTAACTCAAAGGCAGACAGCCCAAAAGCTGTGTCAAACTCATCGGAGCCGATATCCCATCGACGATATCTCTTAGGCACTCTTTCTACAAATTCCCTACTTCCACTACATCGGGGAGTGTCCGCTCGCTCTGCGTCAGGATCTCTTGTGCCTAGCATTATATTAAAGGGGCGGAATGCACGGCGTGCTTGACGGAGTTGAGGGCGGCACCAGTGATAAAATATCAACTGCGGAATGGGTGGTGAGGCGTTGACCCTTTTAAACTCATAATGCTTGTCGTGTGGGTCTGTTGTTGGGAGATAGAAGCTATTATTCCTGCCGGTGGATGTCGGAAGAACCCTTCTCCCAAATCGCAAGTACTACATAATCTGTTAGCTAGTCCAGCTAGACGTATCCTAATTCAATGGAAGAGTTACCTGGTCAAATCCATAATGATGGAAGCGCATAATAGAAAAATACTCCCTCCAGAAACCTCTATTCTTCCTATATTCTTGTGCAAGTGCATCAAAAAATTGATAGTCATTCGAGAAATCGGACACGTTAAGATGCACAAGGCACCAGCGCTTTGGCATACACAATATGAAGAGCCCGCGTTCTTGCTCCTCGGTGGGATTAGATTTAGCTTGGTCGGGGTCACTTGGCTGTTGGGATTGTAAAGGGCCTTGTCCTCCGCATGTACCCGTACATGGTGAAGAGCTGTTCATCGGAGTAATCTCCTGTGATACACCTTGGCTATTTAACAAGCCATTAGATGATGAAGGCAAGTTGCCACTACCTGTAGGGTTTGTAGGATGGCAACCGTCAGAACAACGTTTTGGAATTGAAGTCTTTGATGGCTGTAGCTGGTCAGGGAAATTTGGTTGCTCTAGGTCTGCCAATTCCATAGTATACGACTGTAGCTCTTTGATAATTTCACCATCACAGAGAGGAACCCTTCTTCGGCAGCCTCGTGAGCCATGCTACATAGATTAGTTACTTAGTCAACTTTGTTACTCATTAGGTACAACTTACATATGGATATTTCCACTGTAGCCAAGCCTCATTATATCTTAATACCGGAATAGGATCTTGCAATGGTGCCCAGTCCCATAGTGTTCCAGTAATGTTCTCGAATAACTCTTTCACGTAATTTGAGAGAGAAGTTGAACTTTCTGTCTCGACACACACGTCGGACAAATCCGCAACACCGAGTGTCTTTAGAAGATCAATTGTATTTGAGAAATGAAGAGGGGTATTGTCGGAACTGACAAAATGTTGGAATACCTCTGAGGGTCGAGGATCGAGATTCTGAGACTCTGGAAATAGACCTCTATCGAATAAACATCGTATAGAATCGATATTACCTCCTTTCAATGCTTTTTGCCATGTCGTGTTGTCGGCTTTGGGTCTTGAGTGGGTTGATTCAAGCAGGAGCAAGGTGAACTCAGGATCACCATGAGTAACTGCGAGGTCCAGGGGGGTATCTCCATTTCCATTTGCTTGGTCCAAATGGGCACCATGATCTAAAAGCAGTTTACTTACCCTTTTCTCGTGTCTGCTACAGGAGTAATGAAGAGCAGAATTCCCCATGCTATCCTTGTAGTTCACATCAGCCCCCATTTTAACAAGTAGATCAATGGTTAACGCCCTAGCTTCCTCGTGAGGCAAATCCCTATTATGCAAGATTTGATTGTTAGGGTTCTCATTACGGAGAACGTGATGGATTGCTGATCTCCCGTTTAGGATAGAGCTCGCATTTAGCCCAGAATGGAGTAAGAATTGGACAATTTGCATAGAAGCCTGCCCACACGCCTCCATTAAGTCTTGAATTGATGGCCTGAGTTTGTAGTGACTCAATAGCTTCACGGTTTCAAGGTTCCCAGAACGAACCGCATGGTGGAAAGCTGTATGGCCCACGTCATCCCGCCCTCCCACGGAGACACCAGAGTCAAGCAAGAGTTGAACGAGGACCAAGGACCCGCCTAAAGCTGCTATATGGAGCGCCGTTTGGCCATGCTCGTCGACTTGCTCCATATTATATCCTAAATTTATAAGGAGGCGTAATTTCTCAGTAGCGCTAGTCCTTATCACGCGAGACAACGAACGAAGTTTTTGGTTAGTACCTGCCCCCTCACCTAGCACTATTTCGACAGTTGCTAGATCACCCTCAGCCAGAGCTACATCCAGAAGGCTTCGGTCATCTTTGCGTGCGTTGACGTCTACACCTTTTTGAACTAGCCATCTGACAAGTGATAGGTTTCGAGCTCGAGCCGATTCGAAAATTGCAGTTTTTGGTATATCCAAATCTGCGATGGGATGCGGGAATGCTGTTGTGATAACCTTTGCAACTTCAGTATGACCTCTCTCAATAGCGTAAGTCAGAGCTTGAGGCGTCTGACTCAGCAGAGTTTGATCTCCGAGACCTCGATGCAACAGAAGCTCTACGACAGCTATGTGACCACTCCACGCTGCTGCCGACAGTGGTGTCCATTGGGGCTTGCAATTCGTAATTTCATTGACTTTCATAGACTTGTGTGTAAGCATCCCATCGATCTCCTTGTTTCTCCCAAGGAATGATAGTACAATGCCTTTGGTAAGGTACTTTGGGGTACTAGGTGCACTGCTTCCCTGGCTACCCCGGTTCTCCCACCATATCTTAAACCATCTTGAGAAGAAACGGGACTTGGGGTTAGTGAAAGTATCAGAGGATCTTGTCAGGTTTGCGTCATAGCTCCCCTCTTTGAAATGGTCGTTCCAATAAGTTGCCGCGTAATCGAGAAGTGCATGTTCACCAGGAAGTTTTAGGCTTCGTGTAGCTGAACAAAAAGAGTTTTGTTTTTGGCCTTCCATTCCAGNAAGACCACCCAGACTCTGTGCATACCAAAATTGAAATACAGTGTTGTGCAATCCGCGCATGGATTTCGCGGGAAGAATTAGCGAGAAAGTGGCCTTGTCCATTTTCGTATGTCCTAGCAAGGAGAAACTCCTGAGCACTCTGGTGGATGAATTGAATAGTGTTCCCTGATTTGATTTCGAGCACAATACCAAGTTCCAAACCATACCACTTACGCTTGGTTCTAGTACTCCAATGGGGCACCCAGCGCGGCATCCAACGTGAAGAATAATGACAACCACCCTCAACTTCGAGGACGTCATAGAATTCCGGGATTTCGAGTGGCCGTTTGGAGACGCATAGCCATGTCAGAGCTTTCAACAATATCCGAGATTCTTGGGGGTTCTCATTATGAAATTGATCAAAGATCAAATCATAAAGAGCAAAGAGGCTAGTCGGGAGACTTGTCAGGTAACGGAGAAGACTGTCCGCATCTGACCGAGCCCAGCTGGACGACTGGGCTGAGTTGTTAGCAAGCCTAGCCCACAACAGCACGCCAGCGGTATGCTCGCCGAAGATGAGTTTCTCGATAGTTGGCCTCAGTGCCGTGACCATGCGCTCATCAAGCTCATGAAGTGATCCACCAACGACTAGGAACGCGTCATGACTTAATCCAGGGGCGCAATCATTCTCGGCGAGATTAATACCATGTCCTATCCCTCGTAATAGTGGCTGATTCTCCAAATATTGGCGACTCGTCCTTAAGACTTTAAGCCCAGCTGGAAGATTCCCAATGGAGGTTTCTTGGCTCCATGTTTCCAAGGTATTGTCAACATCTCGCTGAACAGTTCCGTCACACTCGTCAAGACCGTCTATCACGAGATAGACACNTTTTTTGCTTGGTCAAGTCGAGGTAAATCTTGACAAGAGCAATAGCTTGTCCAAGGGGCCAGTCACGAGTAGACTTGACGTATCGACTAATGTCCTTGATTAAATCAGGGGTATTTGCCAAGAGTTGATGTAACATGTATCGAAAGATACTTTCTGCACTCCGAGGAGGGAATTTGTAGTCGCAGTAGACTCCGGCAACTCGACTTGCGTGGCTCCAAGGCATCAGAGATTTACTTGGTAATGCTTGAGAAGGATAGTTGCCAGCAGCTAGACAGTCGGCGATATATTTGGCTAATACTGATTTTCCAGAACCTGGCTTGCCAGATATCCATAAACCTCTTTCACTTTCTGAATCAAGCCATGCTTTGAAAGTTGGGTTTGACCAAATCCAGGCGCATGTTCCATCCAAAGGATCGGCTATATCGTTCTCTCTTGAGAATATATCATCCGGGTATAAATGGCGTAGCAGCTGGAAGTCTTCGTAGCCTATTTCTAGGCGGATTGGTTCTACTCTACTTTTAATTCCCAGAACGACGTTATATAAGGCTCGTCTTACCTGATTCGTAAACCCATTGGATTAGCCAAGACACGGAGTCCCGAAGAATACAATATTGCGTCTGATCGAGTGAGTGAAAGGCGGTATTCTTCCCATATGGTACGACTACTGATACGCTCTCCGATGGCCAGTAGGTATTAAAACAAGGGTTGTTGCGATATACCTAGTGTATTCCGTTAAATCTAGTTTGGTGTTGAGGTGAAATGAATTTGATACAAAAATAACACTTACTTTTGAGAGTCTCGGGTTTCGCAGTGATACCACCCTAAGGGTATTCAAATATGCAAGCAATGATGCAGAGTGTAGGGGTTCGGATTGATATACTAGTGCTTTTGGGAACAGGAAGGAATGTGATTGATCGTGATATGAGTTGGGGAACCCTATTGTGTCATGAGTTATGCTTGCATGAAGTCGTAGAGAGTGCGGTGATGTATAAGTTGTTCCATTAGCCGTAGTTGAGAAGAATATGATTCCTCGCACCGACTCCTTGATCGATTTGTAGACCGACGTATGAAGAGATTTAGCAAGGACACCTGTTAGAAATACGGACCTTTTACTATCGGCAATGAATATAATAGGGCGGAAAG
>JAPESX010001136.1:0-11350 GCA_029590615.1 Nemania bipapillata | reverse complement strand
CCACAGGCTCGGGGGTATCGACGGGGCCTTTAATATCGGGGCTTCGAAGCACTACCTTCAGACTTTCAGCGAGGAGAAACTGAGATCGGAAAATGCACTCGATCTGTACAGCAACATGCTGAAGGCGTTCCCGAATCGCCTTGGGAACTTGGTGCTGTGGCTGAGTTGCCAGGCTGCCTTTCCATCAAGCAACTAGACAGGTAGCTGAGTACTTCGGCCGGCCAGCACCCTCATTGGAATGGGGTTGCCAATAGCTTCCCGAAGACGGGTAGCAAGCCATGTTTTGATGTTTGGAGCTACGTTTCGTTAACTCGACATAGTCATACCTATTGTTTTCCACTTGCTATAACTATAGCCTGCCGGATCATTGTTCTCTTCTTGCTCCCTCATTTAAAATAACTAGCTCTTATTATAGCACTAACTTATAGTAAGCCACGCCAAGTTGAAGCTAGATTCATCCTATCAATTTCAATAGAATAACCAATCGGGTCCTCTTGTTCTCAACGTTAAGTGAAACTGCTTATTGATGGGATTGCTATTTTTGTGTGTTAGGAACTAGGACAAGTCGCTATTCATTTGTGTCAACTGACCTTGAAGCTGTTAATCATAGTACTATCATAGCAGCTGAATTGAATATACCAAAGAGTATACGTGAATATAATGCCAATTAAATTTAAATGGCCACGTATAGAAGGGTTGTGTTTGGCTTGATCTAGAAGCGGGATGTTATATTTCATTCGTTCTAAACGGAGGTATAGATAGTCGAGTCTGCAGGGCAAGAAAGATTGGTGATGGAAGCGCAGACGCGGAATCCAGGGGCATACATATGACATTAACCTTTCGAAATTCTCATAGCGCCGAACTCAAGAAGTGGCAACGTCGGATTTCTAGAAGGTCTCGTTGACGAGCGCACCTATCAGAGCCTAATGTTGCGCCATATCTCTCTAAGAGCATCACTACCTCATTCGGCTCTTCGCCGCCTATTGCCCCTTCGAGGGCAGTGCCAAAATAATCGGTCTCGATATTGGGATCGGCCCCGTTCTGGAGCAGGAGTTCGACAATCTCGATATGGCTAACCCCATGCCGCGCTGCGAGGTGCAATGGGGGCCTGACATACATAGACCCTGCGCTTAGGTTCACGTCGACGCCCATGGAGAGATACAGCTTGCAGAGCTCGAGGTCATTGCGCTCCGTAGCCAGGTTGAAGAGATTCGTCGTCAGCCAGTTCACGGTTTTGGCATCTAGGATGTTGGATTCGAGGAGATCTTGCACGGCTCGATCGGTGCCTAGGAAGCAGTACGTGAATAGGGAAGATCGCGTGATGTCCATTCGGAAGCGGTGGGCGGTCTGGACAAGGTCTGTTGTTATTTTTAGGTTGATTCGAGTAATCGTCCCGACCCAATCTATGTAGTACTTCGAAGGGTTGAGAAGGTCGCCGAGAAATTTGCGGTAGATTTGTGAAAGCTCTTCGTCTTCTGAATGGTCCTTGCATCGGACCCAGTGATGTGGCCACCCAGCCATATAGTCTCGGCATAATATCCGCAGATGTGCTGCGCGTTTTTTCTTTTCCTGTTCCTCAGGCGATAATGGAGGTGTATTCGACAATGAAGGAATGCGCCACGTCGGTAGACTGTGCGTCGGCTCATCCGTGGTAAAATATTGTAAGCAGATTCGTGACATGAGCGCGTTGACATGATCTCTTGACCAGTGGTGCTGCTCGAAGTACTCCTGTACGGACAAGTGAGCAAATCGACAGATATTAGATTCAGGCGTGACCATGACCAGGTTCCGACAGACGTCTAATATATAGTCGATTGATATGGGGCACTGATGCGTGTTCCAGCTAGGCATATTAAGATCCAAGGCAATCAAACTGGTGAGTAAGTCCGGTTCCAGGGGCTTCCAAGAGCACATTAGGAATTGGAAGGTTCTGTCGGCAATATTACCAGCACTACCCTCACGGTCCTGGATTTCGTTATATATCCTGTCGTAGGCCCCCTTGATTCCTCGCGGTAGGTTTCGAACGTATTTGAGAATGTCTTTCTCAAATCTCAGCTTTAGGAGACCGTCTAACATGAGCTTCACCCACAAGAACCTATGACTCCGAGTCAGCAGTGTCGAACTGAATAAGCTAATTATCTAGCTTCGTACCTACATCCCTTGGCTTTTCTCTATAAATGTGCGCATTATATCCTTGCGCGTGTGGTCGCTGAGGCGATTCTGAGTCCAGTGGTTTGCGCCGAGCCTCGAGACCACAAACCGTTCTATATCCGCTTGATTGTCCGTGGCTGTGATTCTCAGGTCTCGACCGTCTTTGAATTGTTCCTTGATGTCCTCATCATCACGACTAGATATGAACATTTTGACCACGCTCTTGCACTGCGACACGACGCTTTGGAGGACTTCCATCAATTTGTCCCGAGTCTCAAGCTCGGATTCGTCTAGGCCATCTATTATGATGTATGCCAGCTCATAACTGTTTATCAGCTCGACCAGCAATCCTCGGCACTCATTAATGGTCAAACCATTAGAGGCAAATCCGGTCGCTCGTTTTTTTATTGTAGACATCAATGGTACATGGCATTATGCCGAGTCGGTTCGTTGTCAGTGAGAGCTGTCGCACAAGACTGCTGAGCAACGACTGAGGATCCTGGTGTGTATCCCGATTGCGATCACAAAAGAAATAGGCGATCGTAGCGTCCTGTCGCCACATGATCCTGTGTGATAGCGTATCAACCACTTTGCCTGCAAGGAAGGTTTTACCAGCGCCAGCTAATACCAATGCCAATACCAGTCAGCCCCTGACGTTGTTTTGTTATGTCTAGGCTCACGACTTACGAATTCCATGTAGCCAGAAAATTGAAGAGCTTTCTCTCTCAAGCCAATCAATATATTTCGGGTGGTGGCCTAGCCATTCACACGTTTCTGCGACCCGGGCTTGATTGATGCTGACCAGATCGGTTTCGTAGGAAATATTAGACACCCATTGCAAAATCTTGATCCGGTCGTCTTCTTGGAGTGTCTTCCATATCGACCCTAGTTGGCTTCCCTGCCAGGCGAGGCTCTTGTCAAGTAATAGGCGGAGCTTCTCAAAATTATTTCCGCTCCCATTCTCTTCTTCCATATGGCACATGCCGGCACTTAGATCAAGACGTCTTTCAAGCTCAGTGAGTGTCGATAACCTATCAGCTACTTTACGCATATTGAATGTACTGCTGATAGCAGTCTGAAAGGAGTTCCTCGAGAATGTTTCCATGACAAGGGCTAGGAATAAAAGGATATCAGTAAACAGGTCGGTCATAGAAGACACCAGCATGTCCACAGAGGGAGATGGTTTATCTCTGCGCGGCTGGCTGAAGTAAAGGCGCGCGTATATCTCACACCGAAAGATCGCATGTAAGACGCGGTCGATGGCAATGCATAGCAGTCCCGATTGTTCTTGGTTGGAGGTTATAGCCTATATATAGCTAATTAGGACATCGTCTCTACGAATGGAATAGACATAGGCGCGTCACCTGAAGGAGAAAGCGTATGGCGGCCCAAGGCAGAGCTATGTGTTGAGGGTCAAAACTCGCGATGACATCTCCTACTTCCTTGAAGCGATCAAACCATGTGACGATCTGACCGGTGAGTTCAATTAGACTCCAGTCCCGGCCAAACAGGTTGAAATCCCATGTAGATTTGCGCTTCGATACATGATTTCTTTTGGCCTTGGCAAGCGACTGTAGATGCTGGATTACCCCGTCCCCGTCTATGAGCCCATCTCTGAACTTTTCAGAATCAGAACCTGCGAGCTCTTGAAGGCGTCTAGCTGACACCTGCTCATCAGCAGATCCACTAAGCAGTTTTCCTATAGCTAGAGTCCAGACTTGTCTAAGGGTTAAAAAGTGAGCCCCGAGCTCGGGAAGTTTNCTTGTCTGGGTCTAAACAATCAGAAAGAACCTTCTGGGATTTACACTTGAGAAGTACTGGTTGACAAGCATCCGCGAGCTCTTGTTTATGGGTTTGCTGTAGTAACAGGGCGTCATCTTCTGCTAATTCATTTTCAGGCTCTAGTAGCGTCGGGTCTCCGTTGTTATCTGGTTTTAGGGGATTATCGAGCCTTGATGATACGAGGTTTTTGCTATCACTGCTGAGAGCTCGTGAACATTGAACTTGTTTGGTGTGCTGTGGTTTGGAACGCCGCGAGCGGAATAAGCCTTTCCATCGCTCGCTTGTCTTTCTGGGACGGGTTGAGAGAGTCTCATGCATGGGATCTTTGAATTTGAATACCAAGCCAATACTTTACTATTGTTAAATTAAATATGGGTGGCAGAATGGATCTGCCATTGGGAAAGTAATAGTTCGTCTCTCAGAAGGCAAGCGTGGTCGTCGCTTAACCCGAATATTGAAGATAGCCAGTTGCGTTTGTATTGAGTAAGCCTAAGTAAGACAGACGGACTAGCATGCAGTGAGGGGTTCAATGGTTTATGGTGGTATCAGCTTTTGTACAGTCACATGTCTAGTTCCGAATACCTAGTCGAAACTATTACAAAAATCCTTACACTCCCCCCAAAAACATAGAAAAGAAAGCAGAAGAGATGCTTGAACAGTATATAGAGTTGTTACGGCCAAGGACCTCGACTGCTAGACACTAATCTACCTATCGTGTAGGCAGCGAGACTCATAGGTCCTATACGATACGTATTACAGTGTAATCAACCATGTTACATCGACACTCACTAAAATCAATCGCGTTTCTCCCTACCATGCATAAGATGTTTACAGAATACCTAGGCAGATCTGTCTTCCGCTCGTATTGATTGAATGCCCACATCGCTTATCAGTGGTTCTGCCTAGTAGAAAGTAACCTTACAGGATACAATCTTTATAATCACGGTACCCCTACGTGCATGTCTTTAATTAGCGGGGTAGCAAGCGAATCGCAAGGCCTATAGGTACGAAGGTCACCATATAATTTGGACTAAATATTTTGTACTGCCGTTTGGTTTAACATACCTGGACGTACATGTATGGTCAGGGTTATTAGCCTGGACGAGTCCTCACAACTTCGCCAAAGCTTCAACCTTGAAAACAAGACCAACCGTCTTAAAAAGGTAGTTTTCATTCCCACTATTTACGTAAGGGCTATAATCTGGATATCGTGCGCTGCAAGACTAATGTTCAAGGTGCCGTCAAACTTCCATCCCATGATATTGCTTAATTGCGCAGTATGAGGAGTGCCGCATTGGTATAGCCTTCTAATATCTGCCAAAACGCCATGCAATGCCACATTCCAGTTGGGTTGTATTTCTTGTCGTTATCATAATCATTACTTGAGCCCAAACCCTTCGCTCTCATTTATTGCTCGCCATAGAGCACTCTCCAGCCTCTCTCGCGAGCGACACCGGTACAGAGATAAAATATTAAAACAGGTTCTGGCCGAGGGAAACCTCCCTTCGTCGTCACCAAGGCAGTTGATTTTAATAACCAACGATGCGGCGCCCATTGCCGGAATTCGATCGCTGCCTGTAATGAAGGACAAGAGCCTACGCTGGTCTCTTGGGGGCGCACCCTCAAACGTGTCCCAAAACCAGAGAATGGTGGGTTCGGTTTTTGGACTACTCCCTCTCGGCCAGTTTGTGTAGGCGGCGACAGCTTTCAAAGAGGCTATGTCAAGCGGTTCATCTGAGCCTCTCACGAGCAACTCGATCTCTTCGGGCTTGAATAATGTTAAGGCGTTGCCAGCGCAAACTGTGAAGAAACCTCGTTTGAAGGGTTCAAACTGACGAGCGATGGAGGTGTCGAGCAGATATCGCACATAGAGGTCGATATATTCTTTTCGATTTGCATTCGTGACCATTTTAGTCTCTCCACCTGGACATAGAGGCACTCGAATACGTGTCCCGTATCTTTCGACGTCGACTACGAAGTCCAAGCAGAACGTCGATTGTACATCACCCTCAAAATTCAACAACTGGCGCAGGCCTCTTGCTAGTGCAGGTCGGAATTCAGCTAGATCATCCAAAGTGTAGTTCATTGTTGGCCGTGAGTGGCTAGATGTACCAGGCGCTGGGGAGGGAGCAGCCGCAAGTAATTTTCGAAAAGCAAAGGGAGGGAATGCAACGTCGAGGATTGTAGAGTTATAAATGGCCAATCCTAAAACAACACCAACAAGGAAGTATTGATCCGACGTTTCGAAAGTATTGGGGTTGAAGTAGCAAAACTGTGAATCCTCATCATAAACGAAAAGACCTAAAAGAGAAAAAAAATACTTAATATCGATAGCATACCAGAGTGAGTGATTGTACATACCATGATCAGGGTTGAATACTTCCCGCACAAGTAGAAGAAACCATTCTTTCCGAAGACCACCGCCATCCACACCTTCTTCCCCTTGGAATTCGATGCGTAGGGCCTTCTTGATGTCCTCGCTGCCACTTCCAACAACCTCGCTTACTTGCTGGAGGCTGTCGCCTGCTAGACATTCCCGACGGACACTAAACACAAGATGTTGTGTATAGTTCTTGTGCGTCAGGATGCTGTCGAAGAAAGCTTCCCTGGCCCTCCCGGCCATCTGCCGCTTGGCATCGAATTCCAGGATCTGAATCTTAGCCCAGATGCTGAGGAAGAACGGGTATTGACAAAATGTGAATTTGCCCCTTCTCGACTCCCAGAGCTCGAAATCCGACTTGAAGTCGATCGTATCAACTAGCGTATTGTAAAAATCGCTTGTAGCAAATAGGGAACCGTATATTCGTCCATCGCTCGCTTGGCGTCGCCGTACATGAGTGTATTGGTTTGCTGCGAATATTAAAGCCATAAATCTAGCAGCCGCCTTGATCTGCCAATCATCAGTGTATGTCGTGCTCCTCTGTTCGGCGGGCTGCTTCTGTTTTCTTGGTGCCTTCGAAGCTTCCAGAGCCGCATGGAGAGTAGCTGGAGTATTGCTGGCACGTCCATTCGGCATCTGGGGAATTAAGCCATCTGTGACATCAACCCTCGACTCAACTTTCCTCTCGCTCTGCCGAGCTAGCCTATGTGTTACGAACGTGCTAGTTATATCTTTTGCGTGCAGCAAAAGATGCTCGGGAAGCCTCGACAACCAGGTTATCAAATGGCGATGGCAAACCTCGGAAGAATTGGCTAAAAGGCCAAATGTTCTCTTGAGTATTCCTGAATGTCGCCCTGTACCAAATCGCTCCTCTACATCGAAATCCTTGACATAGTTTTTGCCTTTGTTCGATTGAGAGAAATATCCTGTAAAAGACTGCGATCCTGAAGCAAGAAGAGGGTTGGCAAGCAGAAGTAGTAGGAAACGCACATCTTGAGGTTCAGCCATTAACCGCCCGGGTCGCTTTAGAAGCATTTCAGTACATTTTAAAAGGGCTCTCTGTAGATGTTCTTGGGCCTCGAGCGCTAGCAGTTCAAACTGATATAAAGCTCGCTCTTCCAGTCGCTGCGTTTCGTTGGTTTGTAGTAGCTCTTCATAGACCTTCTTCCAAGACTCCGCAGCGTTGTTTACAATATGGTACCACTCCATGGTTACACTCCACTCGATGCGCGGTGATCGAGAAGTAACAATTGAGTGTCTATCCTCGTAACGTCGGGATGATGCTCGCGAAACATTGACCTCATCCTGACCACCAGTCCACCACGAACCGTTCTCAGCAAAGTTGCCAAGGAGAAGTAGTTTCGGGTCGAGTTCAGAGATTGGTGCGTCATCGCGAACCGGCTCTCTTCTAGTCTCAACAGGTGGTCGCCTCACAACTTCAGGGGGTGCTTTTGTGCTAACACTAACACGCCGAGGAACAAACGAATTATTGACACAAGAGTGTGACCCAAAACACAGAAACAGATAGTCTTCTACTTTCTTGAACATGCCTTTAGGGTCCAGGGCAGACTTTTGTGGGCTGAGATACGAGCTATTTTCCCCAGGTTGCAGTTTCAAAGAACCCAAGGAACTCGTAGCTTCGGGATACGACGTCGAGTGCGACCTTGGGTGATGCGAAACAAGTTTCAAGGGATTCGGCTCTAAACCAAGATCCGAAAAGTCATCAAACACTGGATTATGATTAGAGGTTGGCGGGGTATTAATGGAGGAAGGCGAGCTTTCGGGCTTATTTGAATAGTCCTGTAGAGTGAAATAATCGCCCGTGAACCTAGCGGGTGACTGGCTGACTGTAAGACGCCGCTGCGGATCCGAATCCTTCGAAATCCACTGCTGCAGAGCAGAACGCAAGCAGTTATTGATCAGAGTTTTAGTATGTTCAACGGAAATGAGATTTGCTAGATCAGCAGTTAGCTTTCTGTGCAGGAGTAGCTGGGATTCTGAAAACGGACGCGTGCTTATGGGTGCTCCCATTGGGGAGGTTCCAGCTGATTGCGCCCTTGAGGTAGGGCGAGGGACGGGTCGGATGGTAGAGCGGGAGACTGGTGTAAACGGCTTGATATCATTTATCGTTAAGCATTTAGTACATCTGAAGACTTGTAGATCTTTGGGCCACCGCACAAGGCCTGCACATGTCATACAATTTCCCGTAGCGAATTCGGCAGGCCCAGGGGCCACTCTACTCGCATTCGCAGCCTGGGACGAACTCGAGTATATTTTGGCGCTGAAGTCGTGGCTATCAACGTCGTCGTCATAGCCCAGCTCGGTGTCGGCCACGACATTCTTTTTCTTTTTAGAGAACAAGGACGGAAACGGATGGCTCATTGACCGCGCGTGTTTGCCTACTGGCTTCGGTTTCGAAATAATATCGTCCTCGGAGCTGCTCGAGTCTCCCTGTATGTTTTGAAGGCTACGGAGAGGGGTTTCCCCTTCGAGCAACCTCGAGTTTGATCTCGAGCGGGTTGGTAGATCGTTGAAGACGGAATCGCGCAAGGCGAAGTCATATTGACTTAGAGAGGGCCTGTTTGTACGTCCGTACATTGTAGTTGCATGGGCTCAGGCACCAAGAAGGAAGCTTGGAGACGAGGTAGCCAGAAACGACGGGTCGTGGTTTCCCGAGCATCTGTGAGGCTCGCGTTCCCGGTTTCAAGAGCACACTACTACTGCCGCCGATCGTGATTTCTAGATTTGGGGGTCGACGAAAGGTGGGAGGCAACGGCGGGGACGACAGGATGAAGGACAGGGTAAGACAAAGCAGGAAGACGAGGCTCCAAGGACAGAGCAACAGTTCTGTGTAAGTAAATATTTAAAGTAGGCTGCAGACAGCTACTATGACGTAGAGCAAGTAGGTGTCGCGGGACGACGGGTATCGAATTACAGACACGGCGTAGATAGACGAATTGCCTTGTTCTATCCGGCAAAATGTGGGGTTGAGGGCAGGAGATCAATGTTCACTGCGTGCCAGAAAAGGAGGGGAAGCAGAATGAGGTTTGGTATGGTTGCTATAGCTAGATAGCCAGTTGAAACAAACGAAAGTATGGAATAGAAAATAAACGTTCAAGAGGTTGAAATGGTTTTTGTCCAGGTAGGTGGTGTCCTTGGACTGGATAGCCGCTACTTTAATGTACCTGGGTAGTCATTGGGCTCACAATCTAACAGCCTAGGCAATACCACCTAATGAGGGATGTACTATAAGTAGTTGTACCTACGCTAGAGTGTCTAACGTACAAGGATTCAGTGGCTTTCTTACCAGGTAATAAAAATATAGACTGCTCTTATGAACACTTTAGCGTCGGGTCTTACCCTATGGGGGTGTCACCATTAGGGCTCTAGCACCCATGCTCCCATGCTCCCATGTTTTGAGTTAGTACTGTAAGTAGGTACTGAGTAGGTATTGTACCTGTATAGTACCTACCTAGAGAAGAATATACCAGAGCCACGCCGCTTTTGTCTTGTGCCCAGCCAGAACGAACCAACTTGCATAATTCTATAGAATCTAGGGCTATGCGTGTGCATCTAAGCAAGCCATAATAAATAGAAATGTACTCTAGAAAAGGTCTAAACTTCTTACCTACCTAATGTACCTACGGATAATGACCAATTTGGATATACAAGTATGACGATAAACAGAACAGGGTAACTCCTACAAGGAAACACACAATCCAATTCACCATCTACCGTCATTGTGGGCAACGAGCTAGCCCGTCGTCAAAGCATTCTTATCGCAAGTTAGAGGTCCAAAACTCGTTCTCTAGCCCTCGAAGAATACGGCACAGCAACAGCAAGGTCGTCTTCAGCAGTTCACGCCTCAAAGCTCACGAACAGATTAATGTTACACCTCTAAAATCCGTATTGAAGACCGATATTACCCTTGTGCCTGTGAATACTTCCATAAAACCCAGCCTATGAATCGTTGCAGGAACCAAGTCAGACCTGAGCCCACCTGCCGAACCAGAGCTACTGGGACTAGTCTTAGTATATTTATAGTATTCTATAGCTAGTATATCTAAGGGACAAGTATCTATCTATCTACTGTATATATATCTATACGCCAATTGATGAGGAAACCTTCTACAAGCGAACATTATACCTAGTCGATACCTCTTTCTATTATGTCATTTGTCTTACTTGTACTTCCTAGACTAGGTAGGTACTGGTTTAGCAAGTCCCACTCATCCGAGCCCTACCGTCTGCATGGTTAGTGGAATGTTGGCCCCACTAGATTACCTAGTAGAAACACTACTTCATAAAGACCTATGCAGGCTAAACGATTTCCCTTTGCATATATAATGTGTAGATATAATTCTCGATAGTGATCTATATGATGGTAAATGGAGCGAGTTGAGCCCGCTCAACGGCGGCAGGTGCGCTAAGCCCCCTCTCGCCTTGCGCGTGTTACAAAAGCCAAGCTGAAATTGAGCTTACCTAACACTGGTATAGGTACCTACTGTGATGTAGGTAGGTACCAGACCAAACTGTTCGCCGAGGATGGGCAGCCCAATCGTAGTGTTTCCCGGCCCCCAGAAGTTCGCTAATCCTCATCAGAACCAACGGCTAAGAATTGGCCCCCTGGCGCTAACACGCGCAATGGAGACTCCACCACTTATTACATATGTACCCCAGTCTTCAGCCCTGACTGTAGGGAGGTCGATAGGTAGCAGGTAGGTATATACCAAAGGCAGTAGATATAACTATATAATTTACTCCCTCCATGTAGGTATGCTGGTGCTGTACTTATCAATCAGCTAACATATATCTGCATGCTTGCGTAGCTCTTCCAACACAGAACATACCTACATATCTAGCATATACTCTATAAGTCATCTTGCAATACAATGGGTTAATTACGGACCGTCACACACCATAATTTTTTTTTATATGATATACGTAACCATGTACACCTATATGACGATGAAATAAGCTATAATCTACCGATTCCATGATATACACCCCCTTGCCCCCCTGATACATTACACCACC
>JAPESX010001135.1:0-11353 GCA_029590615.1 Nemania bipapillata | reverse complement strand
TACCTGGCACTTTCATTTCCCTGAGGTGTATGGCTTTGAGAAGCAGGGGATGGTAAGTGTGTTATTGTCAAAACGATCTAGAGTTCTAGGCCACGCCTATTAGAGAGAGTAGTTTATGGAGATGGCCGGTATCGGGATACACCACGGATCAATTCCAGCGCATTGTGTCGCTGAGAGGCAGAACTTGCGCGAAACCCGTAACCATATCAATGAGCCCGGCCGTGCCCTTGTCCGCATGCCCCCGGAGCAAACAGCCACAGAAGCAGAAGAACCCCTATTCCTGAAACATTAATATGTCTTATAATGTCTGCTAAAAACACTTAAATCGGCCCTATCTATAACCGGTGTTTGCTTGGAAGTTCCTATAATCGTTGCTGCAACAATCGTATGTCGCTCACAGCATCCCTAGGCGGGCCAAGCAGCCCCCATTAAGCACTATCAAGTTTCTAATGATTGCCATTGCAGCATCAAAAACTACTGATATGGGAATCTACAGGTTTTTGTCCGTCTGTAGTTTAAGTACGGTCGTCTTTAAAGAGGTTAGTTCGTAAGTGTATGAATCCTTCAGATTTCCCCCTATACCACGACAGCTGCCACTCGATTTAACTCTTACCAGACTACGGAAAATATTCAAAAGGAAAGATATTTATCACCTAAATTAGAAGCCTGATGTTCTATCTATTCTATAACGTCCATGTACTCATAATAAACCTTCGCAATAGCACTTTGATTTATTCTTGGAGCTGATGCAGGGACCTATCTGTAAAGGGACCTTACGCCTTTGCATTAGAGGTCACCATTCCTCCATAAATCCTTAACTAATAGTCCTACTATAGAATATCATTACTACAGGTAAGGCATGAGACTACTACTCCCTGCGCATGTTGATTACTATGCCCTTCAACACAATTCAGGGAAACATCACGATTCTTACCAGTTTACTACATTACAGTGCATATAACTGACGACTGAGAGCTCCTGATTATGATAATAAGGGGGTGGAGATGACAAGAGAATATGGGGAATAGGAAGAGGATGAATAGGAAAACGTGAAAAAGGTTCTCGCTCTAGGCACCTTCATCGCCTTTACTACCCTCTTGTTGCCATCGCGGCGGCCCCATTCTCAACTCTCGCTCTAAACCAGTATCGCGATTCTGCCAGGGCTTCTACTGCTAGAAGTGCACCTCCAGGAATAGCCCTCTCTATCAGTAAGTCAGTTTTATGCCTCTAGCACTCGCCACCATATTAGCTTTATGGGATTGTGTCTAGCCTAAGGACTCCCTTTAGTTTAGATAGAGACTGCACCCCGCCAGTCCTCCAGAACTGTCTACCAGTCTATCAGGATACTCCTATTTAACTAGATCGCAGGTTAAGAACTTGGTACTATCTCTGAGTGGACTAATTAATCCGAATATTCTCCTAGTATATATATATAGACGTTAGGATTGCCTTGCTATCCACAGCACTCAAAAAAAAACCCCCGTTAACGTCTTGGCAACGCTCTAGTCTTTACCTTCAGGGACTTTGCTACAATTAATTGCTACACTTTCGGGAATAATAGACTAAGTGCCTATAAATTTAAAACTAAATTTCGAATGTAATATTCGCACGATCTAACTCGCTCTTACTAGTAACTCTTAATATGTTGCTTTCGAATTATATCTATGTTAGCATCATTTTGCTGATAAGAAGCTTAGGCCTAGTCTTAGTAGACGTCTGGCGAAGTTTGCGTTATGCATATGAACCTTCCTCAATTGTTTACACGATCTATATAGTCAAATCAAATTAACCAACTTGCTTAGTTCTTGATTTGGCACTAAATAACAAAACTAGTTGTGTTTAAGACATCAGATCTTGAACTGACAGATCGCAACAGCAATACGTAGCCATCGAAATACAAACCCCTTTCTACTTATCCAAGATTGTGATAAACTACGTAAACTATCGCATATGAGCTCAATAGCGAATATCTTTCGATATCACAATTAAAATCTGTTGTTAATACATATCATTAAAATATAATCGTCTCCGCCGTCTGGACAATGTCTTAATAACAAGACGACAATAGGTGGACTCACATGCTTGCTCCTTCGCATCTCATCTCCGTTCTAACTTCTCGCCGTACTCTGTCGCTTTGGTTATATACTCAGCCTATTACACTTCTAAATTCGTAGCTATGCTGGATAAGCACCTGCATAATATTAGCTATAATGGCAAGCTACTCTATATAGTAGCTATATCGATCGATTTAGCTATACATATAGGACCCTAGTTCCCCCTTAGGAACTTCGAGGGCTAGGAATAGGTCGATCTTTCCATTCAGTCCTATGCTATACTCTTCTTCCTAACTGCTTATGGGCCTCCTATTCACTCATCTACTCCTAGCAATATTATAGGAGCCCCCTTTCAAGACCGTATCCTTCAAAATAAGATTGAATTCCCGCTTTGTTAAACAAACAAATACATACGCTTATGCGCACTGCAACGGCACGTTAAGTTCTATCTCTTTATATAAGAACCAGGGTGTCACTATAATAAGCAACCAAGGCTTAGGTGAGTTAATACTGACTGCGCTATGTTTGTGAGATGATAGAAAAGCCGGGTATCTGTAAACGAGTTGTAAATTGAAGAACCAACAGCAGGGTTTAGAAAAGGGTAGACTTGTCTCACTACCAACCCCCTGAGCTGTCCGTTATACATTGTGAAATAGTCTCTTTAATATCACGTCTGCGTGCTAAACTATAAGAATATATATTATAGTAACTATAACTATGTCTACGAAACCTCCTATCACGGCCTCCTTACATCTAGATTCAACGAGGTATGAGCAGCGCAGCGATGACATGCCACTTTTAGTGTATAGTAGAATATAGAGGAAAAAAGGGGTAATAGAACTTCTCCACACCCTCTTCGCTCGTACGTCCGTCCATCAGCTCAACTATGCAAGAGGCATTGTACTAGAAGATCCTCAGAGTGATACCTTGCTAATGTTACCATTCGCACACGAAACCTAGATAGATTTGCTAATAGGCATCCCCTTGCAGTCGGGTTAAAGGACGCGAAACCACGAGTCTGAGTTTAGTGACCTTGACTCGGCCGAATTCAAATTCGTGAGCTTAGGAGAGTGCACTACATCGTAGCGCTCGAACCCGAAGCTCAGAGCAGCCTACAGAACGTGAAGCACAGCAGACCCCTTTGGTCCCTACCTCACGGCGCCAATCCTCGTGTTGAATCGCATCTAGATTCTCCTAAACGTCTGTATCATAACTCTACCATCTGCCGAAAAATAACCTCAGTGCCCAGTAACCTTCCCCTTTCCTCTAGACAATATCGCAGGTACGTGAATCTCGGACAGAATCTTGCCTCCAATGCGTCACCCACCACTCCATCTCGAACCCGTCCGCGATACTAATTCCCGACCGGGAATACGACAGCCGTCGAGGACAGATGCTAAACCCCGTATTCCCGTTCGTGTTCACAAACCTACGCTGCAAGGCACGGCATGTGAGCCATGGCGTGCTCGTCACGATGAACTCTGCATCAAAACGAGAAGCCAAAGCTGTTGCATCAACAATTCCAATTAATTCTATTCATCTATCTGCCACGATCGTCGCCGCGACGCAGAGACATGTGACCACGGCTGCTGTCTACCTACTTTCTGAATGGCACTCTAAATTGCATTGCATACGCCTCAGAGGGCATGTATCTTACTAGGTCATCGGACCTCGTGATGCCTTCACAGTGTCTATTGTGTGATCTCCCGCACGCGGGGAGAATAGGGGATGATGTTGTTTACCTCGCGCAGGTCAACGCGCAATTCGGTACTCGTATGTGTGCCCAGCCTACAACCCTACGATCTGCTAGTATATCAAATACTTCTGATGTAGCCTCCTGCGCAGTCTTATGTGTGTATCTAGACGTCTCTCGTATGTCTAACGATGTCATTCATACGCAGCCATCAATCCAACCGTACTTGCCCCCTTACGGTAAGGTTTAAGGTTATCGTATAGAGGCAATACTGTGTACAAACAGGTTATCTATCCCAAGACTTCTAGTTTAAACACGCTCTGAATCTGATTCTGATTCTGGAGAGGGAGAGACAGACCCCGTGGTCCCTTTCCTTAGCTGCTTCTCTAACGTGTAGCAAGATAAGACATGAATCAACATGAAAATCAAGTTGTATACAGGTCGAGTCTACATAACAGGCTAATTAGCTACCTAGCAACCTAGGGTTACACATGGATACTTTCTGGAAGCCTGCTCGCCCACATGGGGGAGATCAGTTTTGAGTAACATCCATAATATGGGGTAAAATAGAAAAGAATTCTTGTTCTGAGCTGAGCGAAACCAATTCCTCCCCCTGGTCCAAACCCCAGAAACGCCGGCCGCTTCCTGCCCCCCTTCCTCGGGTTCCTCCCCTACCCCCCTCCCCTTCCCCACTAACCCCGCTATCGCCGAGCTTCCTGCTAAAAAAAGAGTTTTTGGTTTTTTTTTCGTTCTGCTTTCAATCCCCNGTAACGAGGGAGATCGCGTTGCAATGCGTTGCGTTGCGTCCGCGGTATCCTTTCCGCGTCCCCATCCCCAAACTCCAATCCAGTATCCCGGGAACCACGGGGTTTGACAGTCAGGCTGAAACAGAGCAGAACCAACATTCGCCCTGGGTTGTGCATATGCGCAAGCCCATCCGAGTAAACACGTAAAAAGACGCAAAGTTATCGCCACTAGACGGTTAGTAGACTAGGTCCTTTGGATCTAAAACACATCGTAGCAGCGCGCATGCGTTTTGCGTTGGAGAAGAAGGAAAAAGAAAGGAAAAAAGAGTACACGTGTACCAAAATTACATGATACCAGTATGCAACTAGCGAGTTAAGCGACGGAACCCTGTCGCTATGACGTCACACGCCAACCTCCAACGTCCAGCTTGGTAAGGGAGGGTATTTATTTTTATCCATCTGCAAGTCCCTCTCTTGTCTACTGTAAAGGTGCACATATGTCTGTCTGTCTGTCTGTCTCTCTGTCTTGTCTGTCTTGTCTGTCTGGTATGTCTGTGTGTATGTATGTATGTACGTATGTATGTATATATGTATGTATGTATATGTACGTCTCTTACCCTGCGTCTGACCAAACACGAGAAACAGGTGGACAAGAAAATTCCAGCAAATAAACAGGCAAGCTAAATTTAACCCACTTAGATCGCGCGCATGGGTACAGCATCATATGTACTTACTTACATACACACAACCATAAATTCATCGATGGACGGCGGCGGCGGCGAGTGAAAGATCGGGTTCCACAACGAGGTTAGTGTGGAAAGCAAGCAAGCAGCACCGTTGCCGGTCGTGGTGGTTGTCTCGAGCACAACATCATCACGCGTACAGTAGCGGATTGCCGATCCCTTCCCTCTCTGAGCCTCTTTATCAACACCTCGTACGATACGCTCTGCACGTTAAGAGCGGCGTGTGTGTCTGCCATCTACACATCTTATCACGCTAGACCCGTCATTTAGCAGCGGGAGAAGCGCATCGTATGCGACTATGGCACGTCCAGAAGCTGTAGATCCTCGAGATTAAGCTTGACGGGGGTAATACATAGACCAGTAATGTGCGCGCTTGTTTCGCCTAGTCTCAGGTAAGTATATACTATCTGTATGTAGACAATTTAGGCATTGAATCCCATGGTGAACGGGAATTGTATGGTATTGTATTGTAGCGTTATGTACGTAGTTGGCCGGCGACCTGTCTCTGCCAAATTCGCCTATTGGAAGCGTCTTGAGCCCCCCCATCCTTAGTGGTCAAAGGAGACAAAAATTCAAAATTCAAAATGGAAGATAGAAGGTCTCGACCCTTTCCCCCCCACTGCCGTGGAAGTCCATAAAGGGAAGCTTTGTCTGTCGATCATTTTTTTTTCGGTGGATGGATGAATTCCGCCCGTCCACACCAGCCGCAGGCCAGGAAACGCTAGAACCGCCAAAGACGCGCAAGGATAGGCCTGGGACGGCTCGCCCAATCGCTGGTCCTGCCATTTGATCGCGTGAAAGATTTTNGACGCATTTTTGCTCGCTAGGCACGGGTTTTGTTGCGGTCATTCGCATAGTTTGTATGTATATGTAATGTATAGTCCTACGGCACTAATAGGGAGGAAACATACCTTCCGCGTGGGCAAATCTCTCTGTGATTTCGATGTGGACCCTAGTGGTATAGCCGTGTAGGGGTGAGATATGTCGTTGGGAAGAGCCGAGCGAATGCCTTACCTAGTTGACAAAAGAGCGACCGTAGGTGAACCAGAGGCGGGAGCCCAAATCTACCTGCCAGAGGCCGTGGCGACTGGTCCTGACTGCCTGATGAGGAAAGTGAGGAGTGGAATCGAGCGTATTCATTGGCTATGACCGCGAGTTCGCCTGCGTCGGTAAGTCTCTCGTTTATGTGGCTCAGGGAGTGACAAGACTGCCCTTTGCTTTTTGTTGCCGCTACTGCTACTACTACTTTCCTGGGCCGGGATGGGACGAGTAACCTGCATACGGTACTTATTGAGCCGCACCGGCCTGTACTTCTGCCAAGCAGATTTCGGAGCTTGTGGCTTGTAGGGCAGTGATCGGCGTCGTCGTCGCACCAGATCTCGCCGAGTGAAGTAGCTACCCCGGGGCGTGATGGGAGCGGTGTGGCTCATTTCCCTGCCTCTGCCCTGTCCTTACATATGCCAACTCATACTGTATACAACCCGGCCACCAGGAGGGGCGGGCAGCGGGATGGAATGCTTAACGCTTGGACCTTATCGTCTGAGATCTCATCCGTCAAAAACATCATTGGCTCAGACTCTCGTCATGTCATCATGATATCTGTGGCTCCCACAGGGTCTACTCCGTGCAAGCCACTGTGGCGATGGGAATCCGAGAGATAGGCGAGTTACCGAAATAGACTGTCTAGCTGTTAGGATGTGGAACAATTCGATGCTCTAGGCGCTTCGACCCCCCAACTCTCACCGCCCTGTTAGGCTGAACGTGTCCCCTTTCGCAAACCCTCATTGGAAGACCTCGAAGGTGAGGCGATGCAGGTAACGACAATATGACGATGCCATGTGGTTTAAAGGAGGCCTCTCTTTAAACCGTGATATTTTACCATTGACGCTTCGGATAACCCCCCCAAGCAGGCCACGTACATAGGTTACGCAAATTGGAAGTTGACATGGCATGCGACCACGCGGGCCTTCTCTTGAGCGTCATTCCGTTCAACTCATGTCGAACTGTGGCATTGGATAATCCATTGTGTGTGTGTGGGAGGTACGTGATGCCTTATTTAGAAACACCCGCTGTATTATAGCGTCCTCGTCGTTGCATCCGAAGCGCCGGAAACATCATGTTCAAGAACCGTTACTCGCTACTCCTGCCCGTCCGTACGCGGTGACGTGGGGTGGTCAATCGGGGGGTCCACTCGGCGACTTAGCCTCCCGCAGAGGCGAGCCATTACTGTATAGATCGGCATTACGTGTGGCGTAGATTGATCGCTGAGCCTTTGACAGTTCAGGTACATCGGCATTGGCACACTACTAGCCGTTTGGTCGTACATGCTCAGCATCGAGCTGCAGGATCCGGTGTTTTCCCAAATAGATGGTTGCGCAAGAATGGTGCCACCAGCTCGCCACCAGCTGCACTTCGGTCGGAACAGCATCCCATACACCACGTAGATGATGTTATAGTAGCTTACCACTTGTCTCTCTTATTCCCTCTACTGCCGCTGCCGCCGCCGCCGATGTTGTTGTTGTTGCTGCTGCTGCTGCTGCTGCCACTGCTAGTGGTGGTGGTAGTGGTGGTGGTGGTGGTGCTGCTGCTGCTGCTGCTGCTGCGGCTCTCTCGCATATTGGCTATTAAGATTCGTCCTGGGCCGGCAGTCCGCTGCAGTCGATCTTCAGCGAGTGGGACACGAGGCGCGAATCCTATACTAGAATGCTCTCCCACATGTGCATGATAGGAGGAGAACGGGTAGTCCATGCAACCCCCAAAGGTTCAGCAGACACACCGGAGAGGGGAACAGAACAGCGTCTTGGCGAGACAAGTCATACATCGGTAGGGCATCTCCATCGGTTGTCGGCGTCGGCGTGGCTCTCAGAAATCTTATATCGACGCGGCGTGCAACTAGAGGCCGTATACGGGTGTGTGGATGGATGGATGGGACAATTCAAGGTGTTTGAGGTTGGAGCTTGATCGTACCTATAGGGATCCATGCCCATGTCGACCGACAGGCGCGGGCAGCTTGCAGCGCCTGGTCCGCGCTGTTGAATCCAGCTTAGCGGTGTGTTTGGAGGCAGGGATCGTTTGGAGTCGAGCTGTAACAGTTACATGAGCATGCCGTGGCGGACTCAGGTATCATGCTGATGATATCGTGATCGTACGATAGCATACGATGTAGAGACGCTATTGCGGCTTCCCTGCGTCGGAAAAAGGAAGAACAGAAATTAGGGTGGTGGTTGGTTGGCAAGCTGCGAGGCAAGGCACGCCATGAGATCCATTTGGTGGCATCTTAAAATGTAAAAATGTCAAAGATGCGGATAGGCAAGACAGCGGTATCCCGGTAGATGCAGTAGTATCTGTAGAGAGTACCTAGGCAGGTAGGGACCCTCCCTATTACCAGGAAGGTATTATACATACATATGCATACAGGTACATATCTACACTGCCCATGTAGGTGTGTAAGTAGGTACGCTGTAGACATAGTACGACCCATTGGGCTTTGCATACCAGAACCTACCTACATACCCAGGGTACCTAAAGATGCAGGGGAGTATACCAGAGAGGTAGGCTAGCTATTCTGTACATAAAAGTAGGTACTACTTAGAAGTACTATTACCGTACATACATATACATATATAACTATATGTACCTACTACAGGACAACCTATGTGTATATTGTCGACTGTGGCGGCACAGCCGCATCTACAACGCTTACATACCTACGAACATGCCTCTTACTTACATATATACTGAAGAGGGAGAGGCAACGTAAAGCCACGCGTTCATGTTCATCGTGGCAAACCGATAATTAGAGGCAAAGCAAAAGCAAGCATGCTACGCTCCATTCGACATAGACTGAAATCAGAGCGACCTCATAATAGAACATTGTCCGTAAGGGTGAACAGAACAATGCAGGCCGCCAGTGAAGGGCCTGGTAGTGCTAGGGTTCCGGGAGGGGGGAAGGGTCGAAGTCCTGTACAGCGTGGCTTGACACAACATATCGTGGCTTCAGGTGCCCTTCTACACCCTTCTAAACTAACCTACTTTTAGGTATGTAAGTACGTATGCGTCGGGGCTAGACTAGGGGTACACCACCCACTCTACAGTAGAGAACTCGCCTTGGCTACAGTCTATCTACTCGAAAAATGCATACGCTATAGTAGGTCCATAGGGTAGGCTGTTACTTAGTGAGATTTGGGATGGTTAGCGATTCAGTATCGGTACCTGTAGTACACTTGTACGTACCAGTAGACCCAGGCACATCATCCGTTTAATGTTTACTAATTATGCCTCTCCTTTCAAAGCACTGTCTGTATATGCACATTATCTAGTCGTAAGTAGTCCATATGTAGTTAGAGCTAGCTAGACTAGTTCAGATCGCTAGCTCAGATCACAGCCCGTTGACTAGATCAGAAGCTATCGAGGGAATCCAGTATAGTCTGGCCGCTGGTAGCGAGCACATTCGTCGACCTGGTTTTGATCTTTTACGAGCCTAGTACCCGCCCTGCCGTGGCGCCCGGAGGCTGAATGCCTGGCGCAACTACTGTGGTTTAGCAAACTGCTGTGCATACACAGGGCACGGCAGAAACGTGATATTGGAAAGGGTCTACCCGAGAATACCCGGATGCTGGTGACAAATTTATCTCTTAGGACATTATACGTGGAAATCCGCTCAAGCGACATCTGCGCTATCATCAAAGACGCCGCCATATCCGTGAGGGGGAAGATACCGGTAGGTAGGCAGGCTCGCCGGTTGTACTATGTAATGGATCGGAGCTACTATTCTACCCGTATTATGCGCTGGCGTCGTGACGATACCGAACCCAGCGTAGGTTAGGTATGTATGTATACATATATGTATGTAGATACGTAGGAAGCCAGCCTATAAGAGGTACATAGTATACAGTGTTTCGATATTTAATCTTGAGATCGAACCTGGTTACCAGTCATCGAAGATCGGGAGATAGAATTAGGTCTGGGTGAGTGGATAAGTATGTACATAGGTAGGCAGGTAGGCAAGTAGGTAATAGATAGGTGGGTTGGTAACTAAATAGACAGCGTACCTACATACAATACGACGTAGACTAAAGAGGTAGCTAGTGTATGTAGTGTACAGTAGCGTGCGGCGAGTAGAGGTAGTGTGTGCAAAGGTAGGTAATTGGGTGGTGTTCTATTCTGTATGCTTACCTGTTACTTGTCCGTATGCGTGGAATGTAAGAAGGCGAAATAGAAGGCGAAATTCCAATAGGATGGGTCGAAATTAAGTACCATTGTTCGATGGGATGGCGATTCCTCACAGGTCCGTTTCAATGTTTCAATGTTTCATGTTTGCGGGGGAGCTGTCTGGGCTCTGCGCCTGGACCTAGATAGCCGGATGAATATCTCCGCACGGGTCTAGATCCAGCATACCATGCCATGGAAGCATGGAACCCGCTAGCGACGGATGGACGCGGTGGGTGTGCGCGCCCTCGCGCGCGATAGAGGACCACCTAGCGGCTTATTAGTTCAGCCACCACTCTCACCCACTGTCACCCACTATGAAGCCACCGGCCGAACTGGAGACTCGAAGGATGGCTAATAGTCCGGAATATTACAGAATATCACAGAATATTCGATGCGCCTACGCAAGTATCGTACGTTTTGAAGGGAAGGGTGACTCTCACCGACCTTCAATTGGGTATCATCGCTACAGTGTACGAACGCGGACAATATAGCGATAGCGTATTGACAAGGAGCTCCCTGCTCCATGGCGGCAGAGTCTGCTCTTTCGGCACTACCTGTCTACATAGGTAGGGACGGATACAGTAGGTAGGTTAGTAGTTATACACTGCCAACCAGGTATGTGTACACCTCTACATTGCCGACCAACTGCCGTGGGTAGGGAAACTAAAAAGCCCTATAGCTCTATAGATAGCTCGTGTGTATGTAGCTACGTAGTGCGGTGCAGTGCGGTGTGGTGGAATAGTGCAGCGTCGTGTAGATACTGTATGTAGGACTTTCTTATCACCTTACCTTAGCTAGGTAAGTAGGTACTATTTGGCGATAACTATGCGCCAGGGCTGGCTAGGGCAAGACCCATGCTGACAATTCAGGGCTGCACAGCTAGCTTCAGCAGAGTCTAGACCCAGC
>JAPESX010001134.1:0-11370 GCA_029590615.1 Nemania bipapillata | reverse complement strand
CGGTCATGGTGTGCGTCGTGTACTCCTGCCACGCCGCGTTGAGGACGAGGGCGCGGATCGGCGGTATCGCGCCCGACGCGACGCGCCTGTTGATGTCCTCGGCCACCCTGCGCGTGCTGGCGAGGCTCGAGAGGTCGATCGGCACGAGGTCGTACGCGTGGCCCGCGGCCTCCGCCTTCTGCAGCACAGCCTGCACGGCCGTGGCTCGCTCTACATTACGGACTGTGTAGAGCCCGTGGTACGACTTCGCGAGCGTGGGGTCGTTGATTATGTGCTGGACAATGGCTGAGCCTAGGCCGCCGTTGGCGCCGGTGATAAATATAGAACCTTTGGCAGAAGACATTTTCTCTTGAGACGGCTATGACGTCAATGATGCTAGTTTTTCTGACACAAGCTGTTCTATGATCGGATCTGGCGGTGGATGAGACAAAAGAAAGTAGTAATGGGCATCACAATTCATGATAGGCACGACTATTGGTTTTGTATCCTCGTTCCAAGGGAGATTTGATTTATTTATTTATTTTGGTCTTGCATCTAACTACCTAATGTCTTACCACCTAGGTGGTTGTTGATGGTGAGCCGTTGTCGATGGAGGGATAGTTGCTCCGATAACTCAAAAGTGCCCGTGTGTACAGAAGTACCACTGATCGCACGTCCACTTGACTGGTTCGGCTCGGATTCCACCATAAGCAGGTCGCATTCTTCCGGGGTCATATGTCAAGTAAGCGGCACGTCCCTCCAAATCCCCACCGCATTCTCAAACATGACCAACAACTTCGATTCATGTCCATCTATTGAGGAAATATGCACTACCAGTGCACAAAAAAATACGGCGGTAATTTGCGACCCGAACTCGTCATCGATATGCTCGTATTATTTTAGCCAGACTTTCTCAATTCCAATAGAACGTGCCAAGCGTATCTCCCTCTTATGTAATCATGGCATCAACACATCTTTCCATAATCACCATTTTTCATTGCAAACAATCCAGTTCAACCATTATTAGGTTCCACTAGGAATACTACCAGAGAGCAGTACCGAGAAACCCTCACAGGCGGTTGTACCTGCATCGGCGACAGGCCATGATGTGACATTGGCGGCACTCGAAGATATATAAGTGCAGCATATCACGGCATTCTTCGCACGATCCGCAAAGATCGCAAGGCGAGCAAGCGCAGGGTTCACAGCTATAGCACCTTGGTTTCCCTCATCCGGGTTATGATCCCGGTTGAATATTTGTTCCGCTCTGCTATACAGGCGGTCCTCTTCCTATGTAGGGCACTCGCAATTCTTCCATTCTACGCCGCAAGTATAACAGAATTGGGTGCCGCACTTGCATCTATTCGTACTACCGTTAGTGGAATCCTGCAGGTATTAGGGAAGCACTCACGTCATATGAAGACAGCCAATCTCCAGCTCAATCATAGTACGGCATTTGGGACAGCGCTGCCATTCTTCCTCCTGAGCGAGCTCGAGTGTTCTCTGGAGCTCTGTATCCCATGGGCAGTCACCCCCATGCATGGCCCCAGTGCAGATGACGCAGGTCTGAGCATTACACTGAGGGCACCGAGCAACATCATCCTTAACCATCGCCGGAGGAATGAATGCTGAGCAGGTTGGCCGATGACAGTAGGTCCTATTAGGGGTAGAGAATTCAACGGCTTTCTTCTTGAATTCCTGGACTAGTTCACTATTCAGAAATAGTCGATTCGCATCCACGGGGATCTCTTCGCGGCAGCAGCGCGGGGGAAATAAACTCTCGTCCAACATGGCGTGTTGAAAGAGGTCCTTCAGGCACCCACGGCAGTACTCATGTCGGCAAGGGGCTCGCGCGAGGTAGATGAAGTGGTACATCTCGCCACAGGCTATGCAGGGTCGCGGACGTGATTTCTTCGGCCTACGAGACGCTGCCCACGACGAGCTCTCTGGCTGGGTCTCAGTGTCATCTTCGGGCAACTCATCGCCTTCCTCGATCTCGTCAATTCCCGTGACGAAGATGCCCAAGAGCTTGTCAAACATCTCCCAATATATCTTTGAAGGGTCATTATTGTCAGACGTCTGAGTTTTCTCGTGAGGTCTTCCTTGAGAGCTGGCTACAGCAAGACCCCGGCCGCGCCTTGCCACGTCCCCCGCCCGCCCGAATCCAACGAGTCCAGCCGTGTCTGTTTGTACCGCATCTTGAATGCTTCTAGCCATGCGTCGATCCGAGGCGTACGTGGCCGCTCGGCCTAGCTCCTCCGTGTAGAGTCGCAGGGCGATACCAGCATCTGTAACCGTCCCTTCTTTTTGCTTTCCCTTGGACCCAACATATTGTGCTTCCTCCTGTAAAAGAGAGAGAATAAGGCTCAAGTTCTCATCATTTGGACACGAGCCAGCGAGTTGGTCCAATCCTTCTAGGTCGGCCATGGCTTCAAACGTGTTGAGGAGGCACCTGGCTTGACTTGAACAAACGTGAAGAGTTAAAGGTCGAGAAGGAGCCCAAAACTGTGGCAGATGGAAGACTTCAGATTATCGCTATAGTGCAGATGGGCTCTGGTTAGCTCGGAGTCTATTTGGAGAAATAGCAGTGTACCTACGCAGCTGCTTAGATAGAGTTTCTAAAGTGAATGAATTTTAGGGTACCTACGTATGTAAGCGTTATAAGGTTGCTATTGTCTACGTAGCATTAAATGGACTTAGGTATATATGTACTTAATCCTTAACCCTCTTATATAAAACTACCTCTCTAGTACCTTCCTTAAGTTCTTGAGAAGACAGAGAAGCTCAGATTCGGCTGGTAGGCAATTTCCTAACACAGCACACCAGCTTTGGTTGTTAAAAGTGCTATGTATGTGTAACCGCCTATGATTCTAACTCTTTATATATATATATATATTGTGATGGGAAAAACGACGCCGTTAATCCCTAGTTAGGATTAACGGTATATATAGTACTTCACATATATATATACTACTACCTCGCCGTACGTTTAAAGCAGTTTAGTGCTGGGAACATGTTCTAAGTCTACCGTAAGAGTTAGCAGTTAAGTTACGGTATAGTACCCTGTAAGGTTACAGCCTACTAACCGTAATCATATAATCTACAACAGAAGACCAAGTTGCCACCTTGGTTATTCTGGCATTCCTTTTACAGGACTTGGCCTTGTGGGGTGTAGGTCCACAGAGTAACCAATACGTCACAAGTTACAGACTTTTTGCAACAACTAAAGAAGGTACGAAGAACAAAGTAGCTAACAAAGCTTTAGCTTAGGGTAATCATGTTGGTATAAGAGAAGGTTATACCTTAGCTACTCAGTAAGTACTCTACATACTCAGAATCAGTTATTCAACTTGTTAAGCAACTAAGTCACCGGAGGTACATTAAGTCACCCCTTGGGTGTTTATATTTAGGAGCTATTCCTAACTAGCTGAGGAGGGCTCGAGAACCAATAGCATTACGTCTTAGCCGTTGTGCCTCGATCTAGCTACTACTTGCTTTCGCTCTGATCCCAAACACCAGATTGTTAACACACTTTCAAGACAACTAGCTGGTGCCTCTACGCATTCCATACCCTAGTGTTAAGGAACATTGGAACATTGGGCGGGTCCCTATGGCGGCAATGGCTAACCCTCAATTTGATCAATCATTTCTTTTAATTGTCCTATATTTTCTTTTTTTGCGAGTAGTACATAATAGGTGACTCGGCTGACGTAGGTGTAGGCTTCGCGATCACCGATATTAAGTCAGTGTATGATAAATAAAAAAGGGGTTGACTCCAATTTACCTTTTTATTGGATTGTCTTGAACACTTCGAAATGTGAGACAGATATTTTTAGAGTGCCACTTTGCACAATTATCATTGAACCAAGTAGCCTCAAAATTGCTAACTAGAGAATGAACGCTAGTCTACCTACTCCCATGTCTAAATGTGCCGGAGCGGCATTTCAGTACCAATACTATAAGGCAAGACTGAGATGGGTAAAGTCCTATGTAAGCAACTCGTGATAGTGGAGAGAACTCTCAACGGTGAGTGATTAATAGCCTTGCCTAAGGACGAAAGATAGGCTCGTCCGGAGAACTGCTGGGCTTTCGAAACTCGGGCTTGGTAATCAAAAATATCAGGCCAAGATATTCACAGGGACCAGAGAGGTGATATAATCGCCGTTTTCACGTGCTCGGGGCGCATGGCAGACCATAATCCCCTCGTCGGCGAGCTCCCGCGCCTCGGGATGCCTAACTAACTCGGCCGAGATGGGACATTCATCCGCCTTGGCCGTTTCTTTATCTCTCTTGCTCTCTTGCCCTGAATAGCCACGTGAGAACCATGACTGTCTCAGAATGCTAAGAATTCTATCAGTCATGAAACGGAAGAGGGCGGTAAGTGATGACGGTTCGTACACCGCCACGTGAGAAAGAGAGGGAGGATATAGATAGTTTCAGACGTTTCCGGTCCGAGACACGGTGAGCACTGTTCCTTTTCGCAGCCGTGCTCATTGTTGCGCACACCCAATTGGTCAATGATGATTCCTACAACATTCGACGCGTCCTTCAGGATCTCCCAACCCTCATCTTGGGTTCTCGAAGATCCGAATGGAAGACCCCTGCTCGTCGACGTTTAGCACGCAGTCCAAGATTAGACACTAAGTAGCTAGCTCAGCGGCTCGAAGAACTTTGGGCTACTGTAGGCACACCACTGCTGAAACCACCTACTGTATGTGATCACCACCGTTTTTTCAGGGACGAGGCAATCTAATCTAGGTACAGAATACTAGTCTAGCGGCTCAGGCAAGTGCTCACTGTGCTCACTCGTCTGATAGGAAAATGCCTTGTCGGATCGGTATTGGCCTGAGTCAGAACCGTTGATTGCACTAGTACAGAGATGTCCATTTCCCCGGCACGTTACCAACGCCATGGAACCTGTTGGTGACGATAATGTGATTGCTGTGAGATCCTCTGTCGATCGTGGGTTTAGTGTATGGAGCAAGGTAATTGGATGAATTATTCCATGCACCTAGATTATTATTCTCCCACGGCGGACCAGAGTCGTCGTCAGTGTCTGCGATTGAAGTGTATTGTAGATAGCGTGGTACCGTGGATTATCTAAAACATTTTAGTTTTATTATGTAGTATACCTATATGTAGGCTTAGAAACCATGCAAGGACTAGGTTGCTAACTTTAGCCCACCTGCAGCGGCCACCTTTCATAGCTAGGGATAACCCCCTACCACCTTAGTTCGCTTACTGCTCTACTTCTTACCTAAATTAAGTGGGGCGATAAGCAGGGGGGAAACTTCGACCTAAGTATACCGTTAAACCTATATACTTTATAACTAACCTACTTATTTATAAAGTAATAAATTATATAACTTTGCAACTATTATAAATTATTTTATTGCCACCTATTTTGGTATGTATATAGTATGGAGGTTTTAGAAACCAGCTGACTATAATTGTAGGGCACTGCCATACTGCAGATCTAGTGTGGGACCTACTGCAGCTGCAGGCCTGCTCTTTAAATTCCTCTCTACCTAAACCTAATAGGTCCTGCTCAGGCCACGCCAAGGCACCGATAAGACTTCTTTGGCGATAAGAATTTAGGTACATAAGTATGTATCTCGTACTGTGTTGGAACGGCCCACATATATATAAGTAGCTAGGTAGGTACCTGGTGTGTAAACATGCGCTATGTACCTATCTACAGCTTAGAGCCTTAGCGCGCAATTGATTGACTACAACGTAGTCGCGTAGCAGGTCGCCCAAAAAAGACGGGAGTGAGGAACCGAGCAACTTGGACACAATCGCAACAAGCTGGCGATGACCTCGTCACGTCTCACCACACGCCATTCTCTCAGCTTCCCAACCCACCAGCGCCAGCGCCAGCGCCCTCAGTATCGTGAGACATTGTCCACTTTTAATTCCTCTACTTCAATTTCATATTCAGTCGTGTCATCGCGTTTAGCTTACACTGCATCCATCCATTCGTACCTTGGCCATACTGAGACCTTCCATCCATCCCCCTCGAACCCCGCCCTTAATCTGTGCACGGTCGGAAGCCGCACGTTCAATCGTCGTCGCACTCCCTTTACTATACCATTCAGCATTCGTAAACAACTCCTGACTGTATTACGTGGGTCTTGCCATGGCGCGACACCGGGAGCAGCCTGTGGAGGAGGATGATCAGGAGATGGAGGAAGAGTTGGTGTCACTTCAGTTCCATGAGCAGTTGTCATGGCGCGCTGGAAAACCAATTGCCACCGGCGAGCTCTTGCGCCGTCTAGAGAAACTCTCCAAAGAGCTGTCCGATATGGACCAGGAAACGGTCGACAAGGATTCCCTCCATGGCGTGGCCAAGGATCTGGCGTCTCACAACTTGTTGGCGCACAAGGAGCCGGGAGTGAAGGCTTACGTTGCTGCATGTCTGGTAGACATTCTTAAATTGTGTGCGCCGGAGGCTCCTTTTACTCCCAAACAACTCAAGGTGAGCTCAGTGCATTTGCCTGCGAGGAACTTGAGCCGGTACTGATGTCTATCGCGATAAGGAAATCTTCACCCTTTTTGTCAGAGTGATACTCCCTGCCTTATGGAACCCGTCGCACGCGTACAATACCCAACACAAATACGCCCTCGCCTCGCTCGCCGATGTGAAAAGCATTCTTCTGATAAACGACGTGAACAACTCCGAGGAGCTATTGCTTGAGCTCTTCTCGACCTTTTTTGATGGCATTTCTGGATCGTATAAGTCTGCATCGGGCGAGCAGGTGGCGAAAGACGTTGAGTTTCACATGACGGAGGTTATGGTCATCTTGATCGACGAGAGCGCTTCACTACCACCTTCGGTGTTGGATGTAATAATGGCCCAATTCCTCCGAGCTGCTCCTCGGGGTGGACATAGAGAAAAGATGGATCCCAATGGGGCTCAAACAACCTTATTACCCAAAGAAGAGCCGGAAGCGTATGTCATGGCGAAAACCGTCTGCAATTCTTGCCCCGACAGGATGGCACGCTACGTGGGGCAATATTTCAGCGATGTAATCATGGATGTGTCTGGAAAGGGAGGCCATACGAATGGGCACAAGGATGATGAGCAGTCGGACGAGGAAGCAGCGCCATCTGGCCCTTCTGAAGCTGATTTTAAGGAGTTACGGAAAGCTCACCAACTTATGCGTGAGCTTTGGAGGGCAGCGCCAACGGTGCTCCCTAATGTGATACCTCAGGTTGATGCCGAGTTATCTGCTGACAACGTGTCTTTGCGTCTACTAGCTACTGAGACATTAGGAGACATGATTGCGGGAATTGGGGCCGCTGGGCCTCCACCAGCTCCCGTTCTAGACCCAGCGGCTTATCCCCCATTGAGGCTGAGCGACGAAGTACCGGATCATCCTGCAGCAAGCATACTGACAACGCCAATTTCCCCCCTCTCTTTCGCGCAGACTCACCCACAAGCATTTCAGAACTTTGTCGGAAGGAAGAACGATAAGTCTCCCTTGATTCGTGCTGCATGGACCGCAGGTGTAGGCTATATTGTGTCAACATCGGCTGGTGGTATTGGGCTGAGTCGAGAGGATGAATCCATTTTCATCACTGGCCTACGTGACAAACTGAACGACAATGATGAGAAAGTGCGCCTAGCCGCAGTTACGGCGATAGAAGCCTTCAGCTTTCGCGACATCGTACTAAAACTGGCCGCACTTGGAGGTATTACCAAAGAAGGATCCGTGCTATTTACGCTTGCGGATCGATGTCGGGACAAAAAATCTTCTGTCCGCGTTGAGGCTATGGCACTCTTGGGAAAGTTGTGGGGTGTCGCAAGTAGTGAGATTGCTGCTGGCCAAGAGGCTGTTATCTCAGCATTATCAGGCATCCCTACCCGGGTCTTCAACACATTCTACGCCAATGACCTTGAGCTTAACGTTCTTTTAGAGCGAGTTGTCTATGAGTGTCTTGTGCCTTTATCTTTCCCCCCTCCGCCAAAGTCTAAAGGATCGAAGTCCTCTAATGGTCAATCCCCATCACAATCGACAAATGAGTCGAATTACGACCAAGATAGGATACGGGCCGAGAGAATACTTCTCCTTGTGAAAGATATGGATACTAATGCACAAAAGGCATTCAACGCCCTCCAAGCCCGACAGCCCCAATTCTCGAAAGTTTTGGAAAATCTAGTCCGACAATGCGATTTGTTTAATGGGGGAAATCCTGATGCAGATCCGGAGAGGATAAAACAGAACCTCAAAAGGACGGCTCAGTATCTTGGCCAATTCCTCCCGGATTCGGCCCGGGTGGAGGCTGATTTACACAATTTTGCTAATTGGCATGACCGTCGAAGCTACCAGCTCATTCGGTTTGCCGTATCCCCTGAGAGCGACTTTAAAACAATGCACAGAGCAATCAAAGAGCTCGTGAAAAGAGTTCAAGGGTCCCCCAAACCGCATATACTTGATACTTTGTTACCGCTTCTGTATCGTTCCGCTTATATTCTTTTCAATAAGAGTCATCTTTCGACTTTCATGGACTGCTCTAAGAGCGACAAGGATGGCCTCGGAGCTGCGGCGCAAGATGTAACGACAGAGATATCACAACATAATCCCGACCTTTTCAAATCCCACGTTGTGCAAATATGCAAAGACTTGGTAGATGGTGCGCCGAAGTCTGATGAGACAAATGATGCAGCCATGGTTGAGAAGCTTAAGGCTTGCTCATCGTACTCAAAAAAATACCCAACCGAGCTGCCTGATGACCGGAAGTTTACTCAGGCACTCATACGATATGCATTATTTGGGCGGCCGGCCAAATCTACCAAATATGCTATCAACGTGTTGATGGCTCGTAAGGATGATAATAGCTTGGTGTCGGCTACTGATCTTTTGCAGAAAGCGACCAAGGACTGGTCTTACGGCACGTCTCATTTTTTNAAATCAGATAGCAGCAGTAGCCCAGTTGGAGTTGTTGGCGCCGACGGTAACAGCTGATGCTAATGATGCGATTCTTGACATGGCGTTAAAGAATATCCTATTTGAAGTTCGCACAGAAGCGTCAGATTCAGACCCAGAATGGGTTTCTGATGCTGAAATTGACGAAGAATGCCAAGTGAAGTTATTGGCACTCAAATTGGTTGTAAACCGTGTTCGAGGTCTCCGCGACCTAGAGGAAGCGAAGCAGCTTGCTGCCCCAGTTTTTAAGCTCCTCCGAACTTTGCTAAAGGCACAAGGAGAACTATGCAAGACGAAAGATACGCCAAAACATCATAGGGCACGACTCCGGTTACTAGCTGGTCAACTTCTCTTGAAATTGTGCACACTGAAGCACTTCGAGGAGATTTTGCCTGCCGTAGACTTTAATCAGTTAGCCCTTGTTGCCCAAGATAGCTGTGCAAATGTCCGCCGACTTTTCGTTGAGAAGCTCCAAAAATATCTTGTCCAAAACAGGCTCCGGCCACGGTTCTATGCAATTATCTTTCTTACCGCGTTTGAACCTCATACAGAGTCCAAGAACCAGATTGAAACTTGGATTAGATCTCGCGCTCGGTTTTTCCGTGAGGCGAAGCAGAATGTTATGGAGTCAACAATGGGAAGACTCATGTCACTTCTGGCACATCATCCCGATTTCAGCCCAGAAGCGGAGGAGTTGGTGGACCACGCGCGATACCTCCTCTTTTATATAAGCAATGTTGCTACTGAGGCCAACTTTGGGATGATCTTCAAGTACGCCGAACGGGTGAAACAGACATTCGACGGCATTGATAGCTCCAAAAGCGAAAGACTATACATTCTCAGCGATCTGGCGCAGAGCTTGTTACGAAAGTGGCAGGAACGGAAGAACTGGAGCTTTCAAGCTTTCTCCAACAAGATTGGTCTACCTTCGGGCCTGTATAAGGCCCTCCCAAGCCATCAGGCAGCACAGGAGATCGCGGAAAAGCAGTATCTCCCCGAACAAGTAGACCGACAATTAGATGAGTTACTAAGATCTTTAGATAAAAAAAAGGTACGCTTAGAACACTACATAACCCCAATGCTGTTTCTCCTTTACTTGCTATTAACTCGATTACCTTTTAGAAGCGGAAGAGCGTAGACGAGCGAGCCGAAGGTCAACCTGCTCAGAAAAAGGCTAAGGCCCCTGTACAGCGACCTATACCTAAAGCCAAGGTACCGAAGGTCTCAAAGTCGTCTTCAAGCAAAGCCTCTAGCAAACCCAAAACCTCCGCACGGCCAAAGAAACCTAGAACGTCATCGTCTCCTGCGCCGGAATCTGCTGATCGGAGACGGAGTGGCCGTACTAGAAAAAGTTCGTCTTATGTCGAGCGAGACGATTCTGCAGATGATGATGATATGTTGGAGGGGGTGGCTCAATGGCAATATTATGATGATGAAGGTAATCCTATTCCACAGGGAGATGATGAAGATGATGAGACCTCTAGTCTATCTGATGTCACTGAGGGTGAAGCAGAAGATATGGATGAAGAGATGAACGAAGTGGAGGAGAAAGATGAACAGAAACCCGAGGCCGAGGCTCAAGAAGACTCCGAACTTAGTGATCTTGAAGAGGAACTGGAGGAGGAGATTTCACCGCCGCCACCACCAGCAAAGCAAACAGGGAAAGGCCGCTCTGCTGCTACTGCTGCTCCTATGACGAAGAGCCTACCCTCTAGGCCGGCGGGCAAAGATGGCCCGCCAAAGGGCAAAGCAACGGCGGCCAGTGCTGCGAAACCGAAACCAGCCCCCAAGGTTAGAGCTACTAGCACTCGAGCGACGAGATCGAGAAGAGCAGCTGCCAGCGAGGAGGCAAACGAAGGCTCGGAATAGAATACTTGGCTTGCATGGAATTGTAAAATCGGGAAATCAAGGGGATATTACCCCAGCTCCTCACTCAGCCTGAGGCATATGGCCTGAGAGAAATGCGGTGGGAAGGGGTGGTGGTTTGATGAGATATTTGTGCTTAATGACTTTTTCATTGTGTTCCTCTCTCCTTCGCTCTCCGAGCTTAGTCATCGTGTCTACGGTTTCGGTCTCGGGTACTCTACTCTGCCCTCTTGCGGCCTCCTCTGCGCTATATTGCGTATGTCCATGCTCTCGTAGCCTGTGTGCTGTTATACCCGGATCGTATATGGAGTTTTCATTCATGTTGAGCACCGCCATCATATTGCTTTTTCTATCATTTCTTAACGTGCTCATATGGGGTTTTACGGAATTACACTTACCTAGTAGTATGAAATAAAAGAGGCTCATCTGGTCATTATGCATTATCTCTTCTTATCTGTTGTCTAAAGTGAGAAGAGCCCTCACTTGAACGAAACAATTACAAAAGTCTTACCCTAATCCGATGCCTCCTGGGTATTATTCAATAATACTCCACAGGGGTAAGTGAAGAGTAAACAAAAATACACTACAAGTGAGC
>JAPESX010001133.1:0-11375 GCA_029590615.1 Nemania bipapillata | reverse complement strand
GGGGGCTGGGGGCTGAGGGCTGAGGGCAAGCTGAGGGCCGGATATTGGAGATTCAAAATACATAAGCCACGGTTGCCATCGCTTGCCTCCGCACAAGAGTAGTCAGCGTAGATAGTAGATAGGTGCCTTAGGCTTGCCCCGCCACAATGAGGGGTTACCTCCATACGTTGCGCCTTACAGAAGTCTGCAAATCGAATATCAATGCTTGGCTCATCTCAAATTCCTAGGAGCGTGATTTCTTTTCAGTCCCAACTACTTACTATCGAACCCATCTTCTAGTACATAAACTCGGCATAATGCGGGCGTCTGCTAGGCCTACAGACTCTCCGCAACGGCCAATTTCACGACGAAGGGTAGATGGTCGGCTCCCTCCTAATAAGGCCCCAATCAGTAACCTGCACATGAATGACGAGGTACG
This sequence comes from Nemania bipapillata, assembly GCA_029590615.1. Lineage (NCBI taxonomy): Eukaryota > Fungi > Ascomycota > Sordariomycetes > Xylariales > Xylariaceae > Nemania > Nemania bipapillata. The sequence continues at coordinate 10,957 of JAPESX010001133.1, read as the reverse complement.
GCGTGAAGCTAGTGATAGCAATGAAGATGGCATCAACTGGGAAGAGCACAGCCCTGGCTGCCAAGACGATACCGATGGTTTGAGTCAGCTCGGGGAGACATACAACGCCCCATCATCAATACCGCCGGATGCGTTTGTACCAGCAGTTACTGGCGCATATTCCGATTTTTCGTTAGGATTTGGTGAGACATCACAAGACCCACCATTCAACATAATCTCTCACCAAGAGGAACCATTCAAGACTCAGGAGCCCACCAAGGCTGCGCGACAGAAACCTGTAGTCCACGCCACTGTGTCAGAAGATCGGAGCCAAGGGAGTGAGTTCGAAAAGCGCAGCCGTCACCTGTTTGCTTTGAAGTCGCGAGAGTCCAATTTTATATCGGAACTTGTTTCCGCTTTGAAGCCACACCTTCATACATTGGGAAAAGCCGCCGGCGCCGATGAATCCATAACTTCGCGCCAAGGGCCAGAATCATGGCAGCTACAACCAAGTACCCAAACACAACATCATTCTAATCACGCGCTACAAGACTACCAACTGCAACTTGCGCTATTGGAAGGACAGAATAGGAAACGACTCATGGACGCAAGACAGCGCGTAGGAATTTACACAATTGACAAAGGGCTGCCGACTTCTAGCATCGATGGTACTAATACCCCAAGAGATCGAGAGGAAATAGTAGCCGACGTTGATACAATTAAAGAATTAATTGTTTCCTTGCAGAAAATTGTTAAAGAGGAAGAGAAGCAGCCATTAAGATATCAAATCATGCACCGGGTTAGGCACGAGAATGGGTCTGTCACGTACCTTGACCACCCAAATTGGATGACTGGAGACAACGGCAGAAAGGTTCTCTCAAGTCAGCGTCCGGTACACAACATCGCAGCTTACCTACAAAAGAATCCGCATGTTGGTTTTATAGTATTTCGGAGATACGAAAACCCGATCTTCTCGGAGGACATTGATGAATACGGGATACCTTTGCAAGTTAAACACGACTTGGAGCATATCGAACTCACAACGGCTGAACTAAGATTTGCTCTATCTAAGTTCTATAGATACAGACCTAAATATTCCTTCGAAGAGGGCGGGAATGAGGAAACTCTCACTAAGATAGATGCACCATATCTCATCATATATCACAATCGCCAGAATATAGCGGCTTTTCTCGAAACCCTACCAGTTGATCAGAGTAGCCAGTTCCAAGTCCTTGTGAATTTCATCCTGTCAGAGTACAAGGAGGAATTTACTACCGTCGACAATCTATTGCAGAATGGAAAGATACTCGCAGAATACATTCAATACCTATTTGAACCACGCGACTTACTGGTAGAGGGCAAAGGCTTACAAGTCAGGGCCTACTGGAGTACATCCTGGCTTTACGCTTCCGAACCGCTATTTCATCTAGCCAAAACGACATCAAATGTGCGGTCATGGTCAATTGGATGCATGCGTTGGGATTATTCTGGCGTTTTCTCACGAAAAGAGAAGATTCATGTACTAGAACTGCATACTGACGATAAATCCGAATTAAATATCAACGACCTTACGATCAGGCCGCTCAGATTTTCTCGAGAAGTGGCTGAGACACTTTTGCGTAGGGGCGAGATGTTTTGGAAATGCCGTTTCAGGCACTTTGTCTCGTACCACGAGGATGCGGATCGCCAAACGCATTATTCTAGTGACGAGAGATTCATGGTCGATATGTCTATGTATCAAGAACTTCACAAAAGTCGAGATCCATGGAAGCCTGAAGATGGTACAAATGATGACCTAGGGAGCGAGACTATGGAGAAAGACAGCCCTCCAGAAGATGACACCTTCATCTACTTGCTACCCCCTACTATGAAAGGTTACAGTTTAAAGAGGAAAAAATGGTTAGATCTATGGGTCGATAACATGTCCGAGGTCGTCTGGAACAAAGATGCTTTCGAGAGTCTCGTTGTAGATAGGAAGACGAAACGCCTTATAAGGGCGCTAGTAAGTAATCAAATCCAGGCTGAAAAGTCGACTGATTTGATCGACGGCAAAGGAAACGGGCTTATTCTTCTTTTACACGGAGGTCCTGGAACTGGAAAAACACTGACGGCAGAAAGCGTAGCTGAAATTGCGGAAAAGCCGCTTTACCCGGTAACGTGCGGCGACATCGGGACCGAGCCCGAGTTAGTTGAGACATATCTCGAGTCGGTTCTTCACCTGGGTAAAACGTGGGGTTGTGTTGTTTTACTTGATGAAGCAGACGTTTTTCTCGAGCAACGGCGGCTTGAAGACCTCCAACGAAACGCTCTTGTCTCGGTATTCCTGAGGGTTTTAGAGTACTACGATGGAATACTCGTGCTAACGAGTAACCGAGTTGGCACTTTCGACGAAGCGTTCAAATCGCGGATCCAATTAGCTCTGCATTACCCCAACCTCAGCACATACCAGCGGATTCAAATATGGACCAACTTCATCCTACGGCTCAAGAGGCTAGAGGAGACTGACGTCGATTTCGACGATCTCCAAGACCACGTCGAGGACCTCGCAAAGCATAAGATGAACGGAAGACAAATCCGCAATGCCATTACAACGGCACGGCAGTATGCAAAGTGGGAGAACCAACAGCAAGCTGACAAGGAGGGGGGAAAGACGCAGCGTCTTGACTATAAGATGATGGAAGACATTATTGAGACGTCCGGGCGCTTCGACAGATATATCGAGAAGCTTAATGGCGGATATTCGCAGGACCAGTTGGCCGAAGACGAAGGCGTGCGGTTAGCGGAGGGTTTATGATTGAGTCAAGTCTCCCCTCCCCTAAGACCCGGTTTCGAAGGGCAAGGCCTCACCATAACATCTTGAGAGATATTGAAGTACAATATGCATAACAGAGATTGAGAAAATCTAGCACTCTAAAAACAGTAAACAGAGTTATGCAGCATCACAAGAAAGTCGTAACGACTCCTTCGCGGATGGCCCTTTTCATCACAAGGCTTCACTTCTTGGACCGTTCAAACATAGTTATTTGAAATGTATTATGTTATGCTTTGTGGCATCTAGAGTCAAGTCCCCTTCTTGTTAAACTATGGCAACCCCTTGCCTCGACGCTAGCCTTCCCTGAACTTCAACTAAAGCAAGAGTATATCTAGGGGCCTTGGATTTCTAGGAGGGGAAATAAAGCTAGTCGCGTAGATGACGAATAATGAATTAAGGAGAACTAGCAAGGTGGCAGTAAACGACAGAGGCTATGATTTATATAAGAGGTTGTATATGGCAGGGATGCTGTCGGTGGAATAGACTGTATGCCTAGATTAGAGGCGATAGTAGCATATGTAATTGATTATCTCTGTATATGAAATATTATGTTGTTTCCTTTTTTTAACAAATATGTAGTTAATATATATTTTCTATAATTCAATCATTCAGTTAGTCATTTATTCATATATACTTGTAGGAGTTAGGGTATTTACTACGTAGACCCGATCTCTATTGAATTGCTTTCCTATTCTACGATGTCGTCTTAGACACAAGCATCCCTCACCCCCGGAAGTCGGGTCTACGGGAGGTTTCAAGAGAACGACTAAGTCGGGCACCTAAGTTGCGACCTCTTGCGATCTTACCTTAGGGTTTTAAGTTAACACGGTCGCTCAGATAATTCGTCATTTCAATTGTTCGGATGGCCCTGTCGAATGATTCTAGACTCACCGAAGATAGTATAATGCAACGTTGAGTCACACCTGAGGATAAGGGCATGTGCATTTGCATTTGTATTTCAGATAGACAGGCAATTGGGTTGTAGTTGACCCCAAGTTTTCGTCATAGTCGGCCGGAGGTCACCCGGATACCACCCACTCTGCGCCCGGAGCTGTTTCAAAAAAGATCAGATCGTGGCCATACTGACTGGCTCGACGCCACTCGCTCCACTTGATGAAACATAGAATCCCGGCTTCTGCTGGAACACGAGCACGGTAGAAGTGAGTAGGTAACATATATCACAAACGATCTAGCTCAGGGGTATAGCGCTAGTGATTGATTGTATAGTTAGGTGCTAAAAGATTGGGCAGACGAGCATGACTAGGCCTACACACTTATCAAGTACGATTTTGAAGTCGTCTATCAATTAGATGTAATGTATTAATAAATGGAATGAGATACAGTCTGTTAGTACTAAACTTTTATGTATCTGCTCACGTTACTAGTTATGTTTCTAGGTGATGTTTATTTGTGCGCATCCGATGTTGAGGTTATACCWAAAAAAAAATAACGCCGTCTCTAACCCGCATACGTTCCAGAATACCTACTAGATAGTGTGAAGACTTAAGAGGCGGCGTATAGTTCGAGAATGATCTCCCAAACACTTCCAAGCCTCAACTCGGACCACATTGGCCCTGGTCGTTGCATATTCAAATGCACATACCTCCTCCTCACGAAACCGGGTTGACCACTCGTCACATCTAAGTAAACCATTTTCTCCCAACTGTAACACCCTAACATGTTTGGATATACCCAGCTCCCACATTGTGAAGAATGATGCATGCACGTAAGACTGAAGGACTACCTACTTCACTCCAGAGAGGTAGCCATAATGTGCTCTAGGTGTAAGCACAAGCCCGCCTACCCTCCGCGATTCAAGATCGACGGCACAGGAACCAGGTCGGATGTTCTTTACTCGAGGAGATCTTCATATATCTTCGTATAACCAACCAGATCTCCCCGCGGCATTTTGAAACTAATTAATTTCAACTTACGTTGATGATCTTGATTCTCTCCAGGCATAACCTATATGAGCTCTGCTAATCCTGTGCTCCAAACCACATCTCCTCCAGGGATTATCAAGAAACAACAGATCTCAGTAGAGAATGAGGATACCACCAATTGGAGTCATTGCCAGCTGGCCCAAGCCAAATTACATCGACCCCGAGTCGAGGGCTGCTGCGGGGCAAAGTATCGGGTCGATATTTCTGGTCTTGGTCACAATCGTTTTGGCTATTCGAGTATACTCGCGCAAACAACTGACGAATGGATTCGGGCTTGACGATACGTTCATCTGCTTAGCATACGTACGCTGTACCTTCCATCATAGAAGAACAATCACGGTACTAAGGCAAATAGGTACCTGCAACTGCATTTACCCTTACAGGAATCATCACCCAGGAGCTCTTCCAATGGGGTCGCCATATATGGGATGTCGAGCCGAAGTTTTTCACCTCGAATCTCCTCCTCATGTAAGATGAATTTTCCCTACCTCCTCAACGTTAGCTCACATCAGATAGGCTTGTACACTTCTTCCTATTCGACCTGGCGACGAGCCTTACTAAGCTCTCCATACTCGCCATGCTCCGTCGTTTAACGGCCGCCTCAAGCAACAAGACAGAACACGCAGCTGTTCTGATCCTCGCAGCATTAGTCACGGCCAACTGTGTCGTCTTCCTCATCGTAGAGGTTTTCCAATGCTGGTACGTCGAACCCCTAACGACAACTAACGTGACCAACATTCATCCGCTCACGATATCATACCCAGGCCGATCTCGTCAGCCTGGATCATAACCGGGGCCCCACACTCCTGTATCAACGAGGAGGCGCACCTCATGTCCGCCAACATCGTCAACACAATCACGGACTTCGTCGTAGTCCTCCTCCCCATTCGGACAGTAATGACATGCCAGCTATCCCGCCGACAGCGCGCCATCGTCATCAGCCTCTTCGGCATCGGGCTCATCGCAAGCTCCGTGGGCATCGCGAGGACCTACTTCACCTGGATCCTCCTAACGTCCGCAGACTACGACATAACCCGGCACTCCTGGTACGTGTGGCTCAGCAGCCTCACAGAGCTCCACCTCGGGATCGTAAGCCCTCCCTAATCCCCGCTGTGTTGAGGCGCCCAAGTCCGCTAACTTCTGCCCCCGAGATATGCGCTTCAGTCCCGGCCACGAAGCCCTTCTTCGCGAACTGTGTTGCCAGCGTAGTGAAGTTTACACAGAAGCAGACTAAGCCGTCCCGCCGTCTGCTCGAATCACGGGGGACCTCGCATAAGAGCACTGCAAGCGATACCAGTATATCATCGTTCTCCCCGACGACACCGCATATGGAAGACTGAACCCGCCTATACGACCCTTCGTTTCCTAAAGTCTATCAAGATCCTCTAGTGATCGCTAGACCCACGTATGGGCTACAGTACGGTAGATTCACCGCCCTAACATAATTAAGTATATGAAAAATGGGGAAGATCTACAATATGTATACTAATCCTGTATAAATAATTAAGGGAATGGGTAGGCTAATGGATAATCTTGCTTTATTCGATCTGTAGTTTATTTATTTTAGGTATAAGTTCGTCAGGAGATGCAGGGCCCACCTAGACTTGACACCTTTCATAGCTGGACCTAACACCTACCCACTTAGTTCTATTACTGCTTAATCTCCCGGCCAAAATAGGTAGGGAGAAGAGCAGGGAGGAAATTACACCTAAGTATATGCTGTATTTGAACAAACCTATACCAAGAAGCAACCTGACCTACAGAATAGTAGTATATTGAGGTACTATATTGTACGGCTTTGCAATTATCACCACTTATTTTGGTGTTTTAGAAGGCGGAGGGGGGTTGTGGGGTTAGTGTTGCCTACTACACTTGACCTACTTTTGAAGTATATTGAGGTACTATATTGTATGGCTTCGCAACTATCACCACTTATTTTTGGTGTTTTTTTGTATGCATTTGCAGTGTATAGCCACGCTTAATTACGGCTTGACGGAAACCTGTTAGTAGGATTATATAGTAAACACCATAAATTAGGCATTGTGGTAAGAACCGCTTTATTTACATGGGGTAGTATTTGGCGGAGGTTGGCTCGTGAGGAGTAGCACGTGAACCCCCCGGTCTAGCTTACTGCGTAGTACTAGCTGGTACTGCTTGACATGCCTCCGGAATCCTGGTGCTGGGTCGGCTATCTCCGTGAGAGTCCGGAGCATAAGCCAGACGAGGAGGGGGAGATGTTTTCAGTAAGAGCGAGTTTGGAGCATAAGTGGCATTATCTGTACAAGCGGACGCCTGAGGAGGTGCTGCTGATTGAGTGTTTTGATTCGAAGATGGACGGGAGAGCGCGGGGGGCGTCTGTGAACGAGTATTAGGATATGCCGAAGAGGGAGAGTATCGAGGTTAGGACGCTCGTGTTCCATTCGGATGAGACTGACCGTCACTATTAGTTATCCGCATTTTATCCCTTTCTTTCAGCATATTCTCTCGTCGCCGTCGTTTCTCTCTTACAACCACTCCAGTTTAAAATCCCATATGACCCAGTAAGCCTACAAGCTGCCTCTCGCTCCTACGTCTCAACTCCACTCTATGATCTTCCTCTAGATTCATTCTTAAATATTCATTATTAGCTAATGTCCAGGGTAATAGACAGCCCAAGACTTCGTCAACGTCCGCAATCTTGTCAACCCCTTGAATAGAGCTACGTCGCTTTACATCCAGTTTCTGCAGTTCGTCTTCTCATGCCTGCGCGAGTTCCCAATTAACCCCCGCATTATCGGACGCTACCGGAACCGGAGGAGGTGAAGGAAACTGTCCGGTGAGTTTGGCATTCCGAAGCGCTGCGGCCTCCTTCTCCTGTGGAGTCGCGTCGCCCAACCAGCCGCTAAGCCGGCCGCCGATACTATTAAAGGAGCGGAAGAATCCATATGCAGGGTGGTAGGATGCCAGCGAAATCATAATCGAGAAGTGCTGTTATACGGCCCGTCACAGAAACGTAAAGTATATTATCAGTTGCTTTGTCCAAATGTCAGTGTTAAGGTCACTCAAGCTAAAGTACCAGCGAGGGATCCTAAGAAGATAGGAAAGGATACTAACTAAAATCTGCGTGTATAATACTCCTTTCTCGCTTCGTCTTCAAGTTAGAGAATTGTGCTGCTAGGCCACGCTCGATAAAAGCATCAACACGTTCTCTGACGCCGTTGGCACGCCAACCTTGTAGATACGGATTCACATCGGCTTTGCTGAGTGCTACTCCCAGGCGGCCGCTATAAGAGTCTTCAAAAGACGACCACGACCCGGTACCAACGCTAGTCATGGACGCGCTGACTATGGCACCGCTGTCATCAAACGTCACACCTCCCCAGCCCTTAATACTCGCTGGAAGCGGGTAGTCTTGCAGCGCCTTTAGCAGACCCGCCATCTATGCCAGGATCCCTTTCTTCTGGCCAAGAGACATGACTTTTTTTCAAACGCCTCGGCAAGTGGTGCGCCGGGCATCAGTTCTTCCAGGATCCAGCCTAGATGATCGCGGGTAGCGCCACTCCAGCCGAAAACCCGGGGAACTACGTGGGGCTTGATATGGCAGAGAGCAGCTGAGGCGAGAGTAAAAATGCCGACTTCATTCTGCACTCGCGTTTCTTAGTGCATGCCCTCCGCGTCCGGGTTGCTTAGACGTAGTATGAAATCCCTGGTACCTGCTGGAATGGGGACGCAGCCTCGGTGCGTCGGCTTGCGACTTCCATCAACATTCTCAAGGCCGCCCGAGATGCCGATAGCAGGCGAAAGGCGGTAGACGAAATTGTTGTACCTAAAAGGGAAGTCATGGTTGTATTGGATCGGCGTGATCTTGGTTTGGTCTATGACCTAGTGAGGTTGTGAGAAACGGCCACCATGTCAAGTACTTAGAAGGTCGAAAATCTTGAGTCGTGAACTGTAAATTTTGTAGTAAAAAGGGTACCCCTGGAATGCCCGAATTCTTTTGAGTCTTTCCAGGGTCTGCTAAAAGAGTATAGATGGCTTAGGTACAGAGGGAAGGAACAGTACAGGTCCAGTATATTAAGGTTTACACACACAATAGGCTAGCCACACACCCAGTTAACCACACGGATCTCCATAACGAATACAACCTATTTTACCTAGCCTCTCCTCTGGGGGCCCAGACGGAGGTCCATTAGGACCACTTGCGACATAACCTCAAAACGCAAATGGAGGGTAGCTACCCAACGTAGGTGGTGGCGATGTAAGCAAATTGGTGTGGTAGGGTTTTTCGACTTTAGGGTGTGAAAATCCTCTCAATTGATAGCCTCAAGATATGTGGCAGATTACGCCGTAATTCTTAGCGAGGTAGACAAGAGGTCATGAAGAGCCACCTATTAATTTGAGATATTTGTTATACGTAATCATTTATTGCTTTTACTACGTTAGGTGTGTGCTTCCCCGGGGATATGAACACTGGAAGAAATTGTCTACTGATAGGTGATATTCGCCGTTGAAATGAGAGAACCTTTCGTGGAAATTTATGAACTATTTAGTACTTTGTGCGCGGTAGAAGGCTAGATTTCTCTAAGCGACGTCGTATTAGACTGAAACCTTTATTACGAACCCTGGACAAACCTACTTACTCGAGAGTCTGTAGGACTCCCTAAGAATCTCAAAATAATAGTTAAAGGAAGTGGTCGTGTCGTAAGACTATACTGCTAGGTAGAGCGGAACTACCACAAGGCGTATCGACAAAGGTGACTTAAACTTATGCAATTATGATTTGACGCTTTGGAACTATAGGACAGGTTTCACCCCAGTAACTACCTAGGTGTTCAAAGCCCTCATTAAGCACCGAACATATTGTAGATCTAGAGGGATATTTGATCATAGATATGATATTGAATATCTTCCATTCCCGATGTTGGCTTTAGCCACAATAAAGAGGTGTAATATCTCGTCTGCTCTCTTACGTAGATCGACCCCAAACATCAGCGTATGATTCATAGCTGTCGAGCTCTTTGAAGCAGTCACATCAGAGGCGGCTATGCAGTCTGGGAGATTGATGCTATAAGAGGGATTACTCGGATTTTAAATTGATGCTCTGGATTTATACTAGAGGAACTTGCTACGGCGTAGTTCGAGTCACCGCCAAACATCATATCGACCTAAGTATTAATATAAGTAGGTAGAATTGGGACACATGATTCGTTCAAATACGACTTCCGAGCCTATTTCTAGTATTGCTGCGTGACATTTCGTGTTCTTGGGGTCTCTATGTCGTCTATTTGCTTCCGTTATCTGATGAGAATCATGATAGACCAAAAAAAGGGTAGATGCAATACAACGCCGATACGAGATGCCGCAGCGCGAAAAAGGAGGTTCTAAATAAACGCTTAACCCAATTAGGTAAGGATAGCTGAATGTGCCGCGGCGTCAGCCATCCCACATGCTGGACCCCAGTGAACTCTCTCAGGCTCTTCTCTACTCACTAAACTACTATCTACTACCAATTGAAGAACGCGACCTGCCAAATCATTGTATTTCTCTGTATAAAAAAATGGTTCAATGAGCCTCTATTCATTGGAATAGATATGAATGAACATACAACCGAGCATGTTGCCGACCATACACTTCCGTTAGCTCTTGATTCCCCACAATCCGCCAGCTCCAGGGCGAGGAGCCGAACGGGATGTTATACCTGCAGGCGTAGAAAGGTGAGTTGACACGTAACAGTTATGAGAAGCGAATACTAGGCTACCAGTAATTACAGGTCAAATGTGATGAGGAAAGGCCTGTCTGTGCAAACTGTCGCAGAGGAAATAGAACCTGCGAATGGAGAAGATCACCCAGACGGAAAACTAGAGCCCCGCGGAGACCCAATGCCACCGCCTGCGATCCCTGTAGGCTAAAGAAGGTGTGTTTTCATGTTCGATTATCATTGTTTTCTGCATCTGGCAAATTGCTGACTGGACTCAGCTCAGGTGTGTTGAGGCTGGGAATGACGTATGTGAGAGGTGCGGTGTCAAGGGAATACGGTGTATTCGAACTCAACCTTCAAGTTTAGCTGATGCTCGCACATCAAATCGTGACCCTCCTGCAGCCGCTTCGCCATCAAGCCCGCACTTCCCCTATTCGCACACCAGCGGTTCGGAAACGGGGCATGATTCGCCTCTCCCGCCTATACCCTCACTCGAGGGGACCGGCGGCTTCCCGTTCGTCGCCTCCGAGTCCCTCAGGCCCGAAC
>JAPESX010001132.1:0-11378 GCA_029590615.1 Nemania bipapillata | reverse complement strand
GGAGGGTAATTTCATTTTGCAGCTTCTCTTTCCCGTCGGGCACACGGTTGGCAAAGACGACCCTGATGTTTTTGTAGAGGTAAAAGCGACCCCGTGAGGGGCAACATATATGCAGCTGGACGAGATATCTTAGGATAGGGCGATCCGCCGACGAATTACCTTTCAAGTCAGGCATATTGTCTATAATGGGGCCATTAGAATAGCTGCGCTGCCGCACAAAAGTCTTAGTACCGGGTTCCATCCCGGCTAGATCATAGGGGACCAAGAATAGCTTGACTGCTGTCTTATTCGGATTCTTGATAATTATCTGAATTTGGCCTTTCTCAGGAATACGGTAGCTACCACCAGGAGGTGCTCGTGGCGACCCAGACCTGCGCTTAGCTCTCTGTGCTTTCCGAGCGTCCTGACTGCATGGGTTCGCGTTAGCGTAACTGGTATCCATCGCATCTGGTTCTGCCGCTCTCTCTACGGCCCTGCTTTGATGTTTCCTCCTCGACCTAGCTTCTTCCCCCTGATTCGGTAACCCATTTTCTAAATCGATCTGCCCTACGTACGGACTCGGGCCATCATTCTCCTTGGACCGGCCATGGGATGAGGCACCATAACTGTAAAAGACAGCAGGGAAAGGCAAGGTTACGTGGGGAGGACACCGGAGATTTGATTTACACTTTCCCAGGCCGAGGACGCCAATCTGAGCCAGGAAGTCGAGGGGTTTCGATGGTGTCGTCGACATTCGGCCGCGCAAGATACTTTCCTCGTAGGAACCAACCATGGATGCGTGTTGGAGGGGGGAGATGTCAGAGCTGATAGAAGGCCGGCGGGACTGCAGAAATGCGGGTGTCTGGGGTGAGGACCCGGATATAGAGAGACCAGATGCCGTCGTCAGAGATCGCCTAGGTTGATGCGCCTGGTAAGGGAAGGTTCTCTCCTGGCGAAGCGATGTCTGTCTCTGTAGTGGACTCGGGGAATAGGAACCCGTCACCATGGTATGCCGGCGCTGCTGTCCGGGCAGGCTGCTGGCAACATCGACGCCGTCAATGGGAGAAACCAGATCGCCCTCGTCGTTGCTCTCTGATCGGAATAGGGGGCTCGTTGGTGGCTTATAGGCGAAGCTCGATGAAGCCGAGGTGGACAGAGAGGACAGCGCAGATCGCACTCGGTCAGATCGTGTGGACAGGGGCTGCCGCCTTTCGAAGTTCAAAGGAGCGAGGTCTCTCGAGGGCGAAGTGGTGACCCACGGATGCCCGCTGTCGGTAGACGCCTGGCTCATCAGAGCATGGGCTTGGTGACGGGAGGGCGCGGTATCCTGGGATACCTCACCGTGCGTGAAATCACCACTATGCAGGGCGGACCGCGGCCTCTCGATCCTCATGCCGTCCTGACGCCTTCTCTCATCGTCAGAAAGAGGCCTGTCTTTCTCGGGGGTTATCGTTGGAGGTGGTAGGAGGGTTGGCGGAGTGGTGGAGAGAGTGGTGGGCATCGGGCTTCGAGCAGGAGATACGGGTGGTTGTCCTTGACCCCATACTGAGTCGAGGCGCTAGCAGAGCATGGCTTTTGTCAGTCAAATGTCCTAAAGACAAAACAAAGCAGAGCAAAGCAAAGCAAAGCAAAGCAAAGCAAAGCAAAGCAAAGCAAAATAAAACAAAATAAAACAAAATAAAACAAAATAAAACAAAATAAAACAAAATAGTCGATGCACGAGCAAGACGGATATAACATGGCGATGGGTCCAAGAAAAGCTACGAACGTATACGTGGGGAATCCATGACGAGCTTTCCCCCCTCTTCAGTCTCTCGATCAGCTCGGCGCGATCGCTATACATGTAAGTGGTCGAGTTTGAGGTACTGTCGTCGTTCGAGGGCTGGGTGAAATGCTGTGGCGGCGGAGGTGGCGGCGGAGGAGAGGGAATAGGAGTAGGAGTAGGACTATCAGGCACTGGACCTTCACAGAGCTCGGTTCTTATGCTCTCCTCAGACAGTTTTCGGGGTATTGGTAGTGGTTGTAGACACTGGTCGCGATGGAGATGGAGATGGCGATGGCGGCTGCGGCTGCGGCTATGCTCTCCCTGATCTGGTAGCAGGCCCTCGCTCTCCTCCTCCTCCTCCTCCTTGTTCTCGACTTCGCTATCGGCTTGATCATCACCACTAGCAGCGGGCTCCCTCCGCTCACGATGCCTACCTAGATCTTGCTGGAAGATGGGCATACTGCATTGATACAACTATCACGAACGGTCGATGAAGAGGCTAAGATACTATAAGAAGATCTTTCTAGTGATGGTTATAGATGAGGCACGTAGGGCAACCCCGGCAGCTTATGCAGACAGCATATAACGAAGTCTTGCGCGTTGCTCTCGGCCCGCTCTTTATATGACGCTTCAATGATGCCGAGGTACCTTAGTCGAGACAGGCAGGTGCAGTCCNTAGTTCTGTACAAACAGGGTCAAGAAACATATGCTGATAGTAGCAGAAGGACCATCAAGTGTTAAAGGGTTGTTGAGTGCTCAGTAGCACGAAAACTCAATTGAACACTTTTGTTTTTTTTGGGTTTTCTTACGGGTTGGGTTGGTTTGGTCAGATCTCTTTCTGAGTTGATCCATCTTGTACAGTAGGTAGGTAGATGTTGGAGTTGGAGTTAGAGTGGATAGGTACTAGTCTAGTCTACAGTATTCTGTACCTACCTGGGGCGGGACAAGCACCTAAACGTACCTAACCCCACCGATGCTTTACACCTAGGTACTTAGGTAAGTACATAGATCTAGACTACTTACTTATCAGTGATAATGACGGACCCATACTTCATTTTCCTGACTCAATTTATAGATGCATATTGTATCCAAGTTGGCTATTACATCTATATTAAGCTGCTGCTGCTTGAAGCTTCTAACGAAATATACGACAGATAGCTAGAGCCAATATGGCACCAAGCAAGAAGAGGCCGATGGGTGACGATGATTTCTCTGATCCCGCTTCGAAGAGACACCGCAAGGGCTTCCGTGTTGGACCTGAGCATTTGCCAGATGGTCCTTGGAGACGGAAAGGTAAAGAATTCTATTCTGCCATCTCGTGCAGCTATTGCCACTAATACGTATGGTCGAAAAAAAAATAGTCGATAAGATAAAGAAGGACCTGATACACAAAGCGAAAGTAAAAAAAGCCTATAAGAAAATCAAGACAACCGAGCTCGCCGCCTTCTCTACCAGTACCCCGAAACCCGCCCCCACAGACACCAATTCTGGCTCTATTACCATCGTAAATACGGACAGGAGAGGGGTTGAGGATGGCGGAGACGATGCTAGCGAGATTGATGGAAATGAGAGCCGGGGTAACAGTGAAAGGGGAGAAAACCAGAGGCAAAGCGAACCAGAACCGCCCTCGCCACAAGTTCACCCGCAGCGCCAGGCTATGCTCGACGACGACGACGACGATGACGACGATGACAACGAATACAACGATGACAATGGCGATATGGTAGAAAAAGGACCACGTGGCGCAAACAAGAAAGGGGGTGACCAGCCATCTGGAGATAACCAGAGACAGAGACAGCAAGAAAGGCCAAATAGGCAGACGAGGAAACCCGGATACTTCGACAAGGCCTTAGCAACGGCCGAGCGTAAGAAGGCCGAGGTGGCCGAKCTAAGTCATGATCATTCGGAAATGTGCGGCAGATATGTATGTAAGAGCGAGGCCGCCAAGCATGGATGGGTGGAGGATGGTGCAGCTCTACATCTTGGCTTAGCATCGTGCATTGTCTAACCTCGGGATATCGCAAGCTTTGAACTTTTTCTCTAGCTCTCAATTGAGAGGCTAGTTAGTATGCACTAAAACGACTAGAATATACATGCATGTGCGCTACATTTTCTATCATCGGATGATATACCCTTGTATCTCCGTCTTATTGTGTAAGTTTGGTACCGGATCCTCCGTTTGAACAGCGTGCCACACCATGGCACAATAACGGGATGCGTATATGTGCTTCGCGTGATACAGCGCCTACGAGGTATACCGTATCTCATACTCATACGTTGCGGTTATAGAGTTTGATCGTCCATTGGTATAAAAACATTGACTACGACCGCCGTAAGTGTGCTAGGTTAACTAGGAGCTGCTGTTAAAAAGAAGTATTAATTGATCTCCTGACTGGACCAGACTGGCTACAACTTTTTTGTTAGCATTTTGATGTACTCGCGCAGACTAAGGCGGTGTTTCTCATATGCCGGTATGAGATTGCTGGCGTTATCGGCATCTTAGCGAAGCCAAGACTCTCGATGCCAAGATATGCGGCGCCTTCTCTCTCTCTCCCCCTGTCTTATGCATGGTTTGTGTGTGTAGATGTATATTCAACCCGAAAGACCTGGACGGCTATGTGCCTGTTTACCAATAGCCATCTACATCACCCCTCGAGCCTAGACCTATGCAGACCAGCGGAGCCGCAATGACTCGCAAATCCGGACACGCCGGTAGCCAACGTCTCGGAGCGGAGGCAGTACAGCGGCCTAGCTCTAGGCTCGCTTCCACATGGCTGACGGATCTACCTAGCGTGCTACCATAGGGCGGCGGGCTTGATGGAATGCAGTCGGCTAGTCTAGGCCCGATACGCGTGCGGGGAGGATTGGATGACGAATTTGGCGAGCTAATGACAAGGGGCTCTGCAGGTGAAGAATGGGAAGAGTGACGCATGCGCACAGAGGTCCCGGATATTGATCACCAGCTGCTCTCGTGTCAAGTTCTGCTTGGTGTGAAAAATAAAATAGAATGTGCTGTTGCGCTACCGCCAATGGTGGTGTTGTTGATGGATGATGAGCAACACTTGACATTCAATATCGAGATCAGGGTAACGGTTTCTGCTTGCCTTGTCTCAGATGCGCAAGGACCCGAGGGCGCAAGGACCTACCTAACGTATCAGGGGATCTAGGTAGTCGCGGGGGGCCGAGCCGACCGCTAAGCCGGAGAAGCAAAAGCGATCCAAGATCATCCAAGACCTCACTCAACACTCAACACCACACCAAGACCAGGTGCGCGGATCCGGGTCAAAATTTTTATCGCATACCTATGTACCGATCTCAATAATTAGCCCAATACTACATGCGGCCTTATAAGCGGTATGCTGTAGTGTAGGTAGTAGTGTCCAAGAAATGTAACCTATATAGCGAATGTGTTGTTGTCATGCGTGAAATGATTATAGATGGATAAGTCTAGGTTTGGACTGTCGGAACCGAGAGGAGAGGGACCCAGTTTGTAATAGGTAGGTAGTTAGGTAGGTAGGCGAGGTTGAGAATTTTGTGAGGTCGACGATGGTGGAGATTATGGACTGGAGGCCTGCAAATCTAAAGTTTGTAACTTGATAGGTAATCGGATGAACCTATCTACCTACCTAGGTAGTATATAGATGGTATTATGTAGTTGGCTACCTACATAATACCTGGGTACCTCGTCCCCTTAGATCGTGGACTAATTTGCCTTTATACAGAGAAGAGCTTGTTTTTTTCCCCTTTTTTTTCTTTCTACTTGGTATTCCCAGTGTAATGGATATACAGAATACGTACGGCCTGCATAATAGCTAGGTGGTATTTCCGGGTTCCCTAGGTACCTAAGGCATAGGTAACGTGCCTTTAGATACCATGTAGATAGGTAGTGTGTCCCAGCGGAGAGGCAGCCCCTGCCAATGAACCCCTGATCAGAACCCTAACAGTAGCACTTTCAGGGTCCTTTCCGTATCTGCGTGCACCCTGCAACTTTCCCGTCCCACATTACCCGTGTCTTCCTAGTGTAGCTGTAGCTACCTAATGTATGCGAAGGTAGCACGCTACACTGCACTATCCTGTACAGTCCTGTACACAGGTACCTACAGTAAGCTACCATAGGTACACTAGCGTACCTGGTATACCATGTTCTCTGACCCCTGGCTGCAGATAGTGAGGCTGTTGGATCGACAAGTCGGTCCATCTGCGGCCGCCTCGTCGTCGTTAGTCTGGATAGTATAGACTCGCTATGTATCTACAGACACTCGCTAGACCACCTACTACTAGACTTCGGTGCTATTTACATGTTCACATGCATCTACATAGTACTGACTTACACGACACTATCTATCACGCTACCATGTCAAGCGAAGTACCATACATCACCCTACCTTAACTTACCTTACCTTACCTACTTGCCATCCGCCTGCGGTCCAATAGCTCGACGAGACAGCCTGGGCACCTGTACCGTAGCTCGTCTCAAAAGTAGGCACATCTTTAGCCTTCGTGTATACCGAGCAAACGACGCTGTACGTAGGTACCTCTCGGACCTTGATTCTTGATGTTGCATCCCCCTCCCGCTGCCCGCCGCCCGCCTCCCACACACACACATTTATCAATAAGTCATGGTCATGGCTCTTGTAGCCAATGTCTATAGCATTCCTCCAGGTACCTAGGTTGTTGTCTGTGTCGTCCTGTGCTATACCTCGTGGCCACCACCATGTCCATGTCATCCACCTTTCTACTTACTCACACGTCGGACTCGCCGCACAGTACAGGCCGTTACACATCGTTGTTCTCATCGCCCCAGTCCGGGGTGCAGCAGCACGGCTCACTATGATGATGTCAGTCTCGATACCGGGGCACGGCGTTCGTCCCTCNGGCCTTTGCCTCATTTTAAACCCCCCCTCGCCTGTTTGATTAACACGTGAGCCGTGCGAGTCCACATCCTGTTTGCCCATGCGCGCGCGCTCGCACGAGGTGCTTGCCTTTTCCATTCCTGGTTGGGATGGATTATGGGTTCCTGGATGGAGAGGCAGAAGCGCCTCTCGCTCCCTGTCTCGCATACAGTAGCATAGGCACGAACCAGGACTGGAGCCAGCCGGTGGGCCGAGCTATAGCACGCAAATCGTCTCAGTATCAATCTGGTATTCACCTCCGGTAACTAAAGTAATTAGTCCTGCAATCAACCATCCCTCCAGCGCGCGGCGCCGTCACCTGGGAACGCCGTGTCCTATGAAACCACTAAATAAACTCAGAGAGGCTTGATTCGGTATCCTCCACCCCTCCCTCCTCCTCCTCCTCCTCCTCCCCGGCGAGTGGATATGTTGCAACAGCGCCACCACTGCTGGTCTAGTGGAATGTGCGTACTATGTAGGTGGTGGTGGTAGTGGTGGTAGTGGTGGTAAGTGGTGCGGCGCTCCTCTGCTCCGCTCTGCTCTGCTCTACAGTAGGAAGGCATGTATGTAGGTAGGTAGGGAGGTAGGGAGGCAGGTACCTACGCTTGCGCTCTCCTCTATAATAGCTTACTTAGTAGGCATGGCCTATAGGTAGGGACGGGGCGAGGGAGTCGATCTATGGACCATGGCCATGGCCGCCAGTCCCATCGTGCTATTGGGCTACCTAGGTAGGTATCTAGGTATCTGCTAAGACGTCGGTAAGCAAGTACAATGGTATAGCTACTACCTACCTACTCATAGCAATTCCCTGGGCCCCCTATCTACCTACTACTCTATATTGCCTCCAGTGTCCATCTGCCGCATTCGGTACCAAGCTCCCCCCGTCAGCCCTGATCGGCCCCCCGCAAAGCCACGGTCAGGCCCTGTCTAGTGTAGTGTTGAACATACTCTCATCGTACAACACGAACCCGTCTCTCGACCTATCGGCTTGCACACGAAAGCCCATTGGAGTGGTAGCCCGTCTCCTTCAGCTCCCGTGGATCCGCTCTTGGGACCGCCGCTGTGACCCGGTTACATCGGTCAGTGTATTATGTCTGCGTGTGTTCACTCATTGCTTCCATGCCTTGATGCCTCGCCTCTTCTGTCCTCTCGCCTCCTCTCATCTCCTCTCGCCTCCTCTCCTTTCATCCCCTTCCCTTCTCACTTGGCCCCGCTTCCTGGATGCTATAAGCTTCCTTTCCCTTTCCCCCCCCTGGTTGCTTCCTAACTGGAAGCGGGTTGGTCTTGCAGTATATTGGTCAAGGTCACGGGTAGAGAGGCCAGCTAAGAACCCATTTGACGAGTATTAAAGACCTCGCCGACCCACCGCTGCTGTCGCCCGCTCTAGTTCTGGTGGCCCATCTTCCAGCTGTCCACATGGACTGATTCGACATATATACTGGAAACTTGATACGCTTAATCCCGCACGCTCTGTGTCGACTATTGAATCTGGTTCCTCTTAAACCCGAGCCCTGCTGAGCCGTATTCATCAACGGGCAGCAGCCGGCTCCATAATTCGGACGTCTGGACACCGCTGACAGAATCCGCCTACAATACTCCGAGGGCCTTCTCGAATAGGGCCTTGGGTAAAACTTGGGCGGATAATCAAACCTCTGCCTGCCTCGAGAGCATTATATATGCAGCGCTATGTATTCCCGTTCATGTGGCAATGTATCCCAACCAGGGACTAGCCGTTCGGCATCCCAGCAGTCAATGTCGACGTTCCCCCTCGAGATGAATCCTCCAACCCGTCTGCTTCCCATGCAGGATTCCCAATTCGATATACTTCAGTGGTATCCGCAGTTTCAGTCTTGTGTTCGATTCTTCCTAGATCATGCGCAATACGAGGCCTCTGTCCAGGCAATGGCAGCGTTTATCAACATCCGGCTCCCTTTCCAGAAATCCCAGTCCCCTGTTACCTCGTCGAGACCGCCGGGTTCACCGTCCACCATACCCTCGCCTTCCTTAACGGCAGCACCGGCGGGAAAGTTCGCTATCCCAAGCCAGGCTTGTCTGCCCATCAGCCTGACCCCGTACATCCGCCGATTAGTTGCAACGGGATTCGATTTCCCCGGCATGCTGCATGGGTTCTTTGGAGATGACTGGGCATCTGGTATAGGGAATCTCCACGAAGAAGAGCGAAGAAATTATCTCTTCGCCGCTAAAGCTTCGAATTGGCTCCACGTCAAGTCTCAGTACGATATGCCAGATGGGCAATCCATTCCCTTTCTAAGGCCATTACAGAATGCCACGGAGGAGGAGATTGTTGGTGCAGAGAAAAATTGGAGTCAGTGGCTCGCCATGCAAGATTGGATGATCGGGCCACGAAACCCAGAGGATATACCGCCAATTATTAAAGATGAGAACGTCTGAAGAATAAAGTTAGGATATGGTGTCTGGCAGAGATAGGCACAATGACACTGGACACTACAGCATGATACGCGATAGATGCGTCGATGATGAAGGAAGATCTTACATCAGGGACGTAGTATGAACAGGCGTCTCCTCTAGACTGGACGAGATCTAGTGACACAGATATTTCTACCCGAGGTGTTGGCGACCGAGGACCTGCGATCCGTATAGGCTCGGCTGCGTGCCTATTTTGGTATTTGCTTGGGTATATTAGGAAAGGGATGGAAAAGCTATTAGATGTTGAGCCAGTGCGAACCTTGGGGTATTGCAAACCTCAGAGGAGGTCTTTTATCGAAGTCGTTAATGGGGTGGCGGCGATTACCCACGGCTTTTTGCGTTTCTTGGTGAACATTGTATCTATCTTGTTCGCTCACTCAGACGCAGGGAGGAAACTATAAGTATTACATAGTATTAGCTTAACATAGCCATTATTTGATTTTTAAGAGGACGGAGGGCTATTAGTAGATGGGACTTGTATTAGCGTCGTATGGAGGACACTAGCTAGAACCAGTGCCGAGCAATACTTACTACCTCTATACTTATTCCAGTTCTTAATGCCGTCGGATAGATCAATCTGTGGAAAATAGGCCCTGGATAACCGGATCATTAGATGAAGTCCCGTCAGATTTTCCGGCTAGTGCAGCTGGATACCTAATATGCCTACATAAGCATTCTCTATTCATTCCGGCAGTGTTGCATCAAGATAGCGCATGGCTCACGGTTCTAAAAATTCTAGAGAGCGGTCGAGTTTAGTTCACCAGACACGTAGACAAACATTTCGTTATACCGTTTATAGCCTTGGGAATTTAACCCAAATTATAGTAATCTCGTGGCTGGATCCCTTGCCACGTATGTCTGTCTAAGGTGTAAGTAAGTATATCAGCCACCTAGATTAGACGTTAAGGTGTAAGTATAACAGGGAAAAAGCAATGCCATTTTGACAGGTCATATATTATATTCAACACCGCATTGGATAATATTTTTATTTGTGCTTGCTTGGTCATATAACAAGTTATTTCCTTTTTTTCCCCGTCGTATTGTAANCCCACTTTGAAAGTAACAAGTTGGTATCCGACAAATCAACACAATTATTTATTCATCCACAGTAATATATATATATATAGGTATTGTTCCACCTTTCTTTGAAGAACTTTCTTCCTGCATCATTTAAAATACCCTGCTCCTAAAGTACAATCTCGGAGGTTTAAACCATTGGCATCACGCAATCCTATATCCTCCACCATGACACAATTCACGTTGAATAGTATTATATACAAATAGCCTTCTGTCGAACGATTCCATTCCCTTCGCCCTTTCGAACGAAGAACCTAGGTAATTTGATTAGTTTCGAAAGTTATATTTCTTGATTCTCCATGCAGAGCAATATGCATATCGCAACTGACTTATTACGACAAATTCGATATCCTTTTGAGCTAATATTTGTACTTCCAGCCGCTTTAAACCTATTATGACTATTATGAATCGAACGGGTTGTGTATGATGGGCATGGAAATGGCTATCAAGACATTCCCTAAATGAATAAATATATTTGGCGATAGAATTCGAGAATGAACAATGGTGGTTCTTCAGGGTGTGCACTTAGCAAAGGAATAATATTGCTCGTAGCGTGTAAGAATAGTCCCATTTTTGGCTGCCCATCGATACACGTTAGAGGTGTTGTTACTCTGTACTTGTAGTTCACGTTGATATATCCATTGTCCAGTGGTTATGTTAGCGGCTTAGCCTCCTCTGTCGGGTATGGGTCTATGTAGGAGGTATCTCGGTATAATTGGCTGCCAAAAATAGATAAAATTCGGGGAATTATTTATTATCTTATCAGTAGGCGCGTCATTGGCTCAGACCCCCTAGATAGGTACCTAGTCTAAATATATGTAGGTACCTAGGTATTTGCCTACGTATCTAGTTACCTCAAGTAGCATTTATTTTGCCTAGCGATCGTAACCCAGCAAACCATAGCTTGCAGCAAGACCACGACCATCAACGTACACCCTGATGCCGATGCATAACAGCCACAGGAAGATGCAGGCATTGCCACGCGGCCACGCTCCTCAGAAGAATAAGACCTGACCTATCACTTCAAGATGGACGTGGACATAGGCGTGGACTTGCGCGTGGGCGTGGGCTTTGGTATGGGCATGAACGTGGACATGGACATGGGCGCTGGTATGGACCGTATGGGCATGGGCATGGGCATTGGTATGAGCAAGATGGGGGACGGAGACGGAGACGGCGGCATGGTGACCAGCAGTCTGCATGGCGATGGCGATGGC
>JAPESX010001131.1:0-11383 GCA_029590615.1 Nemania bipapillata | reverse complement strand
ATGTATGTAGATACCTACCTACCTAATTGTATAATTGTTATAAGGTCTACAGGTAGACACTGTAGGTATGTGTACGCTTATGAGTTACCTATATGTCACCTCTACTCATCCTTCGCCAAATAGGTAGGTTACCTACTCTCGCATAGGTAAATCTCGCTACAAAACGCCCTCGGCAGGTACTTTAGTCGAGAGGATGAGCGGCCTCTACGTAAACTTAAAATCCCTTTCCATCCTAATATTACTCGTGAGAGTTGGTTGGGAGATCTACATAGGTAGGTGCGTACGTGTACAGAATAATCAACGCCCGTGAGATTCAACAGAGAGAGGTACGTATCTCCAAGTAGGTAGTGAAAAGTGAAGGGACGTTTGACGAGAGGCGTGCCGCACCATGTCCACTGAAGCGCGGCGAAGATTCTCATTGGCGCAGCTAAAGATATAGCGCTATGCTCCTTAAGCCTATCATGCTTTAGGATCGTACCTCTATCGATTTGATTATCATGACACACACTCAATACTTACTTACAGCCTACCTACCCAGTCCATAAGTGCACGATAATTTATGCGACTGCCTGGCGCATTACAAGCAGGTATATGTAAAAGCTGTTGCGATTGTCTTATTAGCGTCGTTATTATCACAATATCTATTATTATCCTGTGACAGCAAGCACCCCGTATCATACCAGATCTCTCGCTATCACACTAGACGGGGATAGGCCGTGCTTCTTTGCTTCTTTGGAGATGATCTTCAGGCACATACAACGCTAACATGGAATGCGTTGTGTCGGCACGCTGCAAGACAGAGGTGGTCATGCACAGATCACACACATATTTATAGCAAGATGATGTGATGGTAGCATTGCCTATATAGAATACCTAGTGTATAATCTCGACGACTCTTTTTGACCATGTTGTCATGTGGCGAGAAAAATAACCTTAAAAAACACGAATAAGATTTAGAGGAATACACGGAACCAGGGACATTCGCATTTACATTCCGTCTCTGCTGCTGGTGGGTTTTACAACTTCGGTTTGGCAACGCTAGTCTGAGGTAATGCACTTACACGTACTGAGTATGTATACTATGTAAGCACCGTGCCTCACCACCAACCCTCGTCTTGTTTGTCACGATTACCTACTTACACTAGGGAGTGTTGGTAGGTAGGTAAAGGATTTGGGGTCATAGGTGTGATGCAGATCTCTAGATGTAAGAACCCTGTCAAATCTAATTAACATTACCAGGGGTCTCGCTGAAGAAAATACACGGGGAAGTAGATTATTGTACACGTAGCACGTTTTTGTCAGGGATTGCCGATGCACCAAAGTTGGCTGATCGCCTCTCGCTGCACCACCTTTGGAGAAGTTTGCCTCCTTAACTTACTTGTACAAACTTACACGACTAGTGTGCGCCGAGATTCATTCCATGTGGTTGATGACACGCGGGTTGGGAGTCGACTACCTCAACTACCTGCTTTAAGTGGTAACATCGTTGTTCTAGTTTCGAAGATCGATCTCAGGATGGATCCACGGTATTAAACGATCTGGGAATTCGGACCCGAAAATCCTCTACTGCTAGCTACCTAGCGAGTCTGTAATCCCTAGACCTAGGTACATAGGTCACTAGGGATGTATTCTGTACGACTTACAAGTTACAATCACATACAAATAGATGGGTTCTGTGAATACAACATGCATACTACTATTATGTGCCTACCCGATATTTGCGCCGTTGACATCATGAGAGTAAGATCCGTGCAGGAACCGACAGCCACAAAAGACCCTGAAAATGAATGAAAAAAAAATATGCGCCAGGTGTTGAATTTGCAATAGTCGCTGCCTGGTTCTCCTGGTTCTCCTCGCTTGAAGGGCATAACGATGAAGGGATTGGCCGTCCATGTTGCCGAACAGCCACCTCGATGCACGCAAGGAACAATGAATGGGCTAGGCTAGCCCTATCGATCATTTCACGCAACCCATGTATTGTATTGTCTCGCTGGCTCTGTTCGTTCCGCACTTCGGTTGCAANCCCCCCTCCTCCCCCATTACGACAACAGCCGCCTGCAGCGAGTCGACGTTTGATCGCCTTGTAACAACGGCAACACGCGCGCGATGGTGGGGAGGAGGGGGACTTCGGCGGTTCTTCCCAGTAACAGGCAATGGTGACAGAAAAAAAAACAAACACAGTATACTGTGCCTCCAGTNCGAGCCCTGCGNTCAAACTAGCTCCAGCTGAACGCGGTCGCCGGCTCCCGGATGCTTCCACAAGGGTTCCTCGGCCTTATTCCGCCGGTAGTTTCATGACGATCTTGTGGTTCTGCTCGTGGCAATTTGTCATGGCTGCCCGTCCCTACGCGTCCTTGTAGGATCTATCTTAGCTTGGATGTTAAGCTGTCATGTTTCTTCTAATTTTTTTCCTTCTCACCTTCTCATTTGAGTTTGTACTTGACACTAGTTACACAGGGCACAGACAGGTGGTCTTAGTCTCGTGCAGTCCAAGGCACTAATGTCCCTTGCAAACGGTTAAAGCCGCAACATGACTAGTGTAGCGCAGGTAGGTACATGATAAATAAGCTTGTCTAGTCGCCGCTAATAGCGGTATCAGTTCCTTGAACGGGGGGGGATTCCTAACGTGATTCGGTATTTGCTACCACGGGATCCGGACAATAACGCCCCTCAGGCCACCGCTAACTACTAACTACTGTACCTCCTCGTCGACTCCTTATATAAGTCGGGTTATATACCGACTCATTAAAGTGCCCGCTCCTACATACATACAAGCTGAGGATAATGAGCAGATATTTCATCTCATAGAAACTGCATACGCACGATATCACAAGGATTAAGCAGTCCGAGATTACGTGCGCGTGTTATACTTGCTCTCATAGCTTATACGCGGATAGACTCAGATCTTACCAATTTCAGACTGGGCATGACTAATGCCTTAGAAGAAATAGTCGGAGATAATAAAATAAAATGTTTTTATGTGAAACGCTTATCGTGCTATACGATTCGATTCTAGGACTCTAGAACCGTCGACGACAAGGATATGCTGTGCAGCAAGCTATCCGGCACTTGCCCGTCTCACCCGCGGTAAGGTAGCTAACTAGCTACCTGCCTCATCTGAAGCAGTAATATCTACAGCAAACATACATGGCCGGCGTAGGTCTTGATGTAGAAGATTCACCAAAATTCCTGCGCATGCGGCGGGTTTCTCATCCTTGTTACGAGGCGGGGGTGGAAAGTACAGCACCGCGCAACGCTGTGTGACGCGGCGGCGGCGGCATCAACGCTTCCGACCCTTCACCGGGCTCTACCCGGAATATCGGTGTGGGCTTATAACCTACCAAGTACGCGTCGAGCCTGTGAGGCTTCAGGACTACGCCTCCTGGTCGGATATGCCGAGGCTTTTTGGCAGCCACTCGCATCAAAATTCCGGGTGGGAATGCGTTTCAGAATGCGGCGAGGGTGAGGCTGGTAACTGAACCCTGCGTGTAGTTTGGCATCATGTTATAGACCCGACAGCCTTGCAGTCGTTGGGTCAAAAAGGACCAACATGCATAAATGGAATGATTCCGAGTCNTTTTTTTCACGAATTCTCGCAGGCCGATGCGGTGTGCCGAAATAACACTCTCAAGTCCTATGTGTTATTCATCGAGGGTTAACCTATCGGAGATATGAGCAAGTCGCACTGCATTTCCCGGTAGAGGGTTCGGGTTAATCCCCCAGCGATCGCTAAATCACATCGGACGTTAGAGGATCGGAAGAATTTATAAACGAGCGAGTCTCGACATCAACATGGGCAAGAACTTATTAGTGTTCATGCCGGGACTGATAGCTTATACCAATGAGGCTCTCCGCAACTTGCTGATACAACCGTGGGACTAGATGGGCCTATATTGTGAATACCACAAGCTATGCTTGGTAAATGTTCCGATCAATGGGGAAGCCTAGTCTAGCTCCTCGTTGCGAAACAAAGGACATCATCCGATGTTGGGTATTTCCCAAGATAATGCAATGCACGTAATCATCAATCCCTGGCGTGCCGGTTCCCCCATGACTGCCTCACAGACACGGCCAGTGCCCCCTTTGCATTTCTGACGTGGCAGCAGTCTATATTTCATCCGGCCATTGAAGTCAACGATAAGCCATGTGACCTGACTTATCGAAAGAGGGACTGGCTATTTTCATGCTGACACTTCTAAAACCCCGCCAGAGAGAGAAAAAGAGGTGCAGATATCGGATGGATTTACGAGGTATTGTTGTTTTCCGTTATTGGTAGACATGACCAACCCAACTACCACCAGCACTAAGTGAGTACCTAGTGAGAGGTAGCTGTCCCCATAAAGCTCCTAGGTACTTAGATAAGAGGTGCCTATCGCTTTTGTGGAGGTAACGTTCTGGCTAAAACGATGGATCTGAACGCACTTCCTACCAAAGAGGTCAACTTCCACACCTAGGTGATAAACAAGGCTGGCTAAAGAGGCATTTCGAGCCTACGCGTCGCTGGTTACCTGGCTTGACATGCGAATAACTCGAGCATAAAGTTACGGAAGATGGCTCGATACGACATAACTGTACTACATAAATAGCAAACACCTAACTAGATAAAGTTAGATAAGATAAGAAATGTCTGCATCCGGACTGAGTAACGATCACGTGCACCGTATGAGATTAGCAGCAGGCAGCACCCTCGTACGACCAATTACACGTCCAAAATTTTAGTAGCGACTGGTTCCGTTACCCGCCTCACGTATTTTTGTATAGCGGCATCGCGTACCTCGAGACGGTGTTTTTGATCTGAGCAGCGGCCAATGGTCGATTGAACCTGCCTGAGATGGCGAACGTTGAATTTGGGCTCACAATTGGCTTCTACTTCTATCCATGTGGTCTATTCGCGACTCTGCTCCTGTCCCAGCTGGCCCGGTATAGGTATCAATATGCAGGCAGTGGCCCCCAGATCGACGAAAAGAGCACCGAGAAGATCCAGCGACTCTATTCGAAATGCGTCTGGTTGGTGCAGCTAGTCTTGACGCTACTGCTTGTAGGTCCTCCAATTGGGCCGTGAAAGTCTTGAATTTTAGTGTGAGTGTGTCAATGCTAATGCTCGACTGCAGCTAGCTAGTATTGTCCTCGCCGTAATAAACGCCATTGGAAGTGATGATATTCAAGCAAACTTCCCCTATAGTGCTTATCTGGTATGTCCTGTATCGCGTTATCCAATACTAAAAAAAAAGGATACCTAACCGCCATCTTAGGCATCTTATATCGCTGTCTTGCTTTATTTCCTAGGAGGCCTGTTGCCTGATCCTGACGGGCCATGGACTCCAACTGTTTCTCACGCTACCGCCTGGGGGGTCGGTGTAATGGTTGAGGCCATCATCGCGGCAGTGTTCGCGACTCAGCACCAAGTTATCGATGCGTCTCCTGAATTTCTAGATAGCTTGTTTGGTCTTGCTATCGCCCGCATTTTCCTGCTCTTGGTCATGATCTCTCTCATTGCTTATAGAGAATATCAACTAAGAAAGGCCGAGGCGGGAACAGCAGCTGAACGACGACCTTTGCTTGAAAATGGTAACGGTGCCACCAATGGCTATGGGGGTACTGCTTCTGCGGCGAAGCCTGAGGCCAAGAAAACGCGTGACCCGTCCAAGTCAAACTGGTTTGATTATATTGCCGGAACTCGAGTACTCTTCCCCTATCTTTGGTCAGTCCTGTCTAAACACATGGTTATATCTATCGACTTATCTCTTAACACATCCTAGGCCATCCAATGCACCACTTCATCAGGCAATTGTCCTCGTCTGTGTCCTTCTTTTGATTGCTCAGCGCGTCGGTACGTAATATCAACGGTCATTTTCTCTTATTTCTCGTTATTTAGATTTAAGCTTCCTTATATTGTTATTGCTACATCTTAAGATTATTATAGCATGAGGCCTTTATATATATCAATTGGAAAGAAATCTTACTAACTCAAGGTGTAAGCCAATGTTCTGGTCCCCTTGCAACTTGGTGTCGCTGTCGACGCTCTTGGATATGGCCACATTCCTTACAAGGAATTGATTCTATATGTTGTATATCGAGGCCTCCAACCAGCTATTGGGGCTGCTCGATCAGTCCTATGGATCCCCGTATCTCAGTCTCTGTTTCGAAGACTCTCGTGCGCCGCTTTTGAGCACGTTCTTGGGCTATCTATGGACTTTCACCTTAGTAAACGTATTGGAGAAGTGACGAGTGCCCTTAGCCGCGGAAACGCCATCAACACATTCTTAGAGAACTTCTTATTTCAGGTTTTCCCTATGCTCTTCGATATTTTCGTGGCCTCAGTTGTATTCTTCTTCAAATACGATGCTTTTTACACTCTTATTGTTCTAGTCATCATGTGGTCATACATCTTTATGACCATCTATATGGCTAAATACAGAGGAAAGCAAAGAAGAGATATGGCAACTAAAGCGAGAGAGATGGACGCCGCTAAGTGAGCAAGAATATTCCCATCGAATTGCTAATGCTAACGCTGAGCTAGAACTGATGCTATCATGGCCTATGAAACTGTTCAGCATAACTGTGCTGTACCTGCCGAGACGGAAAAGTATAAAGGCCATGTCATAACGTATCAAAAAGCTGAGCGTCTCGTGCTCCTGTCGCTGAATCTCCTTAATCTGACGCAGGGCTCGGTGTTCACGGTTGGCGTAGCCATGATCGTAGTTGTGTCTGCCTACAAGATTGCTCATGGCCAGCAAAAAGTGTCCGACTTCGTCAGTCTCATTACTTATTTCGCTCAGCTGCAGGCGCCTTTGAACTTCTTTGGTACATTCTACACGATGCTCCAGAATAATCTCATTGAGGCAGAGCGTATGCTTGAGTTGGTAAGTTACACCTTTGTTAAAACGAGAAGCACCGTTGACATAATATGATCTAGTTTAACGAGACATCTGGAGTTGTGGAAAAGCCAGATGCGGAAAACTTGCCCTCCGCTCAGGGCGAAATCAAATTCAATGATGTTACCTTTTCTTATGAGAATAAGGAGCCAGTCCTTCATGGCATCAGTTTCACCGCTGCGCCAGGGACCAAGACAGCGCTTGTAGGAGAGTCAGGCAGTGGCAAGTCTACTTGCTTGAAACTTCTCTTCCGGTTTTATGATGTGGCTGATGGGTCAATTACGGTAGACGGCCATGATCTTCGTGATTTGAAGATCGACGGGTTCCGCAAACATATCGGTGTAGTGCCGCAAGACACTGTCCTGTTCAATGCTTCGATTATGTATAACCTACTATATGCCGACCCCAAGGCGTCTGAGGCAGATGTTTATGAAGCCTGCAAGGCGGCAAATATCCACGAGCGTATCATGACTTTCCCAGACAAGTACGATACTAAAGTTGGCGAGCGAGGTCTAAAGTTATCTGGTGGCGAACGTCAAAGGGTAAGTGGCCATTACTCAGATATGATAAATATGCTCTCTCTTACTAAGAACAACCAACAGATTGCTATTGCACGTGCTATTCTGAAGAACGCACGTATCCTATTGTTAGATGAGGCAACTGCATCTCTCGATTCGCTCACAGAGAAACAGATTCAAGAAGCCCTTGAGCGGGTAACTACTGGTCGCACTACCGTCACAATCGCGTACGTATCGAATTCTAATGAAGAGAGACATGAAATATAAGGCCCGCGAAGCTAACATAGGATCAATGTAGTCATCGTCTATCTACAATCGTAGACTCGGATCAGATTATTGTTCTCCATAAGGGCAGCGTGATCGAGAAGGGTACGCATGCCGAGCTCCTCGAACTTAAGGGGAGTTACCACGCTATGTGGGAGAAGCAAACGGCGACAGACAAGAAGAAGTTGGAAAAGGAGGAGGCAAAACCAGAGGAGTAGATATGTAGCTAATTAATTTCTCGGCCCGGATTAAAAGCCCTTCGCTATCGCGACTTATTAGGTGTAGGAATAAGAAGTCAGTTTATATAGATCAACAGGGTCAAGTCCCATTCCCTGTCACCAAGACCTTTGATAGAAACTTAATATTATGTATAACATTGGTCTTCGCCCAAAGTTCAAGTATCGTGGCAAGTTTAGATGCTCAGGAACCTAGGATGAACAGTTTCATGAGCCAGCTCTCAATTCAGACAACACCGACATCACAGTATACACGAGTGATTATGAGCTAATTCCTAATACCGTACTTGTTCGCTAGGAAATTAGTTTGATAGCCTCCTAGTGTGGTGTCAAACTTAGTTCTGTCGTGACATTTGCAGGAGGATCGAGCTAATTATTAGGCTAGGATTAAGCTCCCCAATTTCATGTCCTAAAATTCAAGCTTATTTTACACATCATCTGATATACCCCGCATCCGGAATTGGATAGCTTCTAGAATCCCGACTGAAGATATTGAATGCATATGACATGTTCTATTATACCAAACTTTACGGGGACGGTTTTGGGGATATCTACGAGGTCAGTGCACGGTAGCGTCATGTAACGTTAGAATATATGGAAGCAAGTATAAGTAGGATTGCTTCCATTTGCGACAGCCGCGGTCCACTTTCACTTCCCCTGCAGATATTGATGAACCAAGCCTTTGGTTCAAGAACGACAGAGCCAATTCAAAACAGGAAACAAGAATCATATTTCAGTACCCGAGGTAGGTACCGACTTACAGCCTAAGACATTATCGACCCGACGATCTAGGTCGGCCTGAAACAAAATTCTCAGGATGTTTTTGGTTTAGACTAGAGCAGAGCATAATGTCGTGTAACAAAGACATCATCCTGCATTCTATCCTTCCAACTCATAATCTCCGAAGAACCATAGTTTTTCTCTCTCTTGCCCTTGTGCTGTGGGGAAGAGATTTCGCGGGGTACGAATTGAAAATTCGGCTGAGCACACGCCGAGTCCTGCTTGATCGTCAACTGTGGTACGCACGAACCAGGGTTTGCTTGTCTACTCTCGACAAAGATTCGGGATTCAGCATACATCCTGGCTATATATTTGCATAGTGCAGCTCAACTTCGTTAGTATTAAAGGCCAATGGCATCTTCTGGGAGCAGTAACTCAGGCGACTCTCTCTTGCCCCCCATCGCAGTCAGCCGTCGCAGACGAGTTCACGGTTAGAAACACAAATTTACTAGATTCTTCGACAGACATATCATGAAAGGGGTTGCAATTTCAAGTGTTGCCGTCGTGGCGTCCTTAGTCGCAGTTTCTGCGGTCGTTGCGCAGGTTTTCGATCCCAACCAAGGCACGTCGTCAGGATGGGATCCCGCTACCGTCGGAACGAACAAAACCACTAATGCCACGTACTCGAATCCTGTCATGACACTCAATGTTGGCGATCCCTTCATGACGAAATACAATGATTCGAACGGCGACAGCTGGTATCTGTTCACGTACACGACGAACAGCAATGTGACGCTCAAGCGGTCGAGATCCCTCACCGACAATTGGGATCATGCGGAATCCCGCGTGATCTTCAATCCAGATCCCAATTCCGGAGAACCTTGGTCGACTAGTTTATGGGCACCCGAGATGCACAACATATCAGGGTCATGGTATGCGATATTCACGGCTACTTCGGATGGCGATAATCCATTGCCATTACTAGATGCTATGTGCCCCATCAATTGCCCTGTAAGTCAAATTCTGCAACAGAGATCCTATTACTAGGTCGGGCGCAGCCGTATGCGTCTCCTGTTATTTCCTTATATTTTTTGGATAACTTATTTGCAATTTACAGGCCATCAACCATCGCATGTTCGTCCTGGCAGCCGATGGCCCAGACCCGTGGAAGGCGAGTTACTCATTGAAGCCAATGCTCAACACATACGACCAATTCGCCATTGATGGAACATATTTCCAGTACGAAAATAAGCTGTATCATATATACTCTTGCTGGGAAGAGAAGTACTCGTCATGGCCGGCGAATCTTTGCATCACCAAGATGTCGAATCCTTGGACTGTTACCTCGACCCTACTTGAGCGACGCATGATCAGCGTGCCAGATCAACCGTGGGAACAAGTTCCCGTAAGTGCACCAGAAACACTTACCACCATTACGTTCTATTGAAAGCTAAATGTGCAATGTCTAGTACGGGAGACCAATCCGGCTCGCAACTAACGAAGGTCCCCAACAACTCACAAACCCTAAAACGGGTCAAAACTTCGTGATCTATTCTGCAGCACGGGTTAATACACCATTTTACTGCCTAGGAATGTTAGAGCTTGTTGGAAATGACCCAATGCAGTACCAGTCCTGGAAGAAACATAAAGATGGCGTAAGTATTTCCATCTTGCTCTGACCACTCACCGGAGTTCCAGTGCTCCTATTCTTACTGAAGCCATGCGTATACACGCTTTACGCCTTCAGATGATGCGTGAGATGTCGATGACTAATACCAGGTATTGCAGTGCGTCTTTCACCAGAACACGGTTGCGGGTATCTACGGCACCGGTCACGCCTCCTTCACGACATCACCTGACGGATCAGAGGATTACATCGTGTACCACGCCATGACGACGCCAAACCCTCCCGCTGACATTTACCGGACCGCTAGGATACAGAAGTTTACGTGGAACAAGGATGGCACGCCTAAGTTTCCTTTGGCCGAGAATGGCCCCTTTGATGTGCCTGCTGGGCAGAGAAGGTTAGGCTAGTAGGAATTAATAAGCGCAGCGAATTGTGTTAGACAGTATCCCATAATTGAATAGCAACAATCTGGACTAGCTAATAAAGAGACGGCACCAGCCTCAAGACCTCAAGGCCTTTCGACCTGCCATCACCCTATAAACACACTATATAGGTATTTGCCTTCTCTAAGGATACCGGCATAACATGTTATCGTTCAACATGTTCTATTATAATTTAACAGGGTGTAATACACCGTGAAGCAATATCGCGGCCATAAGTATTTATCTTACGCAGTAACGATTTTAATTTCCCGTCATGATATTATAACAGGCAATCGTCATAGTATATTTCCTTCAAGCTGATAAATGATACATTGTCTAAAAGCGAATAATACATGTTTTCCGAATAACTCTAGCAAATGCAGACGATTCCTTCCCACGGGTATCACTATCATATAAAGTCGTACACTCACTCACTCACTCATCAGACCGCCCCAAACCATGACTACTTCACACCAAAAGCCCCCCTTCCCAACCAGCCTCACCTCCCCCTCTATCCATCACCAGAGCACCCCAAAAACAACACCTCCACCAGCCATCACAGAACCAAGCCAAGTGGAGCGAACCGCTGCCGCGACACCCGAACTCACGGGTCGGTTTACCTGGTCCCCGAACTCGCCGAGCACGTTCCCAGGGGGCCAGTATTCGCACACGAGATACCACCCCGTCACGCCGCCGGCGCCGCCGGCGCCGCTACACAGCC
>JAPESX010001130.1:0-11384 GCA_029590615.1 Nemania bipapillata | reverse complement strand
AATGGACGTGGTGGTCTGTTGGGTCCGTGGTCCGAGTCCTCGCTGGGCCGCGCCGAGGAGGAATATGACCGCTACCTGGCCGAGATGCAGATGAAAGCGGCGAGGAGCCGTGCGAGAAGCAAGGAGTGGGAGAGACGCTATGGTGGCGATGGATCTGGTGACAGCGGTGTCGCTGGCGTGGGAAGTCGGGATGAGTATCACAACCACTATCGGGAGGGCTTGAGTGGTTCAGGATATCGTGCCTGAGTTCGTGGTGTGGACTCACTTGCTCGTCTTGCTGGGATATCTGGGGCGAGTAAGGGGTGTGTGTGTCTCCGTGCCTCCGGTGTCAGCCCCGTCTTCATCTTCGGGGAGTGTTTGTGGAGTCACTCTGTTTCTTCGATTCTATTGTTTTGCTGTCTGCTCATCACCCAGCCCCTTCTCTTGAAGAGCAGCTCATGTGGTTACTGTTCATCTCGGATTTGTTCGATACGACACAGGCTGAGCTGACAGACAATACTTTTGTGTTACTTTTTTTTTTCTCTCTCCCATCCAAGTCGTCTTTTACAAGAACCAGGCGGTTGACGATTACTACGAGAGCGAGCGAATGTTCTCTTTTAATTCATTGCTCATCGTTGTCATCCAAGCTCTGACGAGCCCAGAATACCAGCATACTGTTGTGTATTACATCAGGCACAATATTGTATCGAGATTTGCGATGGCAAGCAAAAGATGAACTTGAAAGAAGAGTCTACTGTGGAATTATATGAGCACTGAGCGTCATGTATCAAGCTGGTCCCCACCTTGATAAGTCTTAAGGCTAACTCAGGATGATTCACGCAGAACGAGATATTAAATCCTGTAATCTTTCTGTCTTTGGTCTCAATGTATCTGGAAATTCCTAAGAGTGACATGAAACAAAGTACCTCATCAAGTATCCTTAGCTCAGCCGTCGTATCCAGGCGGCAGCACCCTGACAACCTCCCTATCTATCGGATACAAAAGAATGAGTCTCGCGTGACTCAGCCCACAGAAGCTAAATAGATGCTTCCAATACAAAAGGGCATGTTGCGATGCCACATGGACAGACATATCCCAATCTAGCTTCGGCAGTGGACGCTAGAGCATCGAGTCCGAAAAGGAGGGAGACTAATCGTCATCTATCCTGCGAGCAAGGACTACACCCTGCTAACGTCTACTCACAATAACCATCCCACTCACGCCACATACTCTGGGCATCAACCTCACTTCGAGTGCTCTGACCCGAGATTCTCTCACCGCTGAAATCAAGGCCCATGTAGCTAATCTCTCCCTCAATGCGCCCATCGCCCAGAAATTTAATCCAGCCGCAGTTTTCATTCCCGCTCCGAATCGTGCCGTCCATATCCTCCCCACACCAGTCGAAGGGTAAACGGTCATATGACGACTGCCATGGCCGCTCGCTGAAGTGCATAATTCCTCTAACGATGCCCAGATCGAACTTTCCCCATAGCTCGCTCTTGCTAAGCGTAAGCACAAGATCGAGATCGTCACAGTCACAGGTATCGTAGACTTTTTCCGAGACGATGTTGTAGCGACCGTTCAGTAGGCCAAGGGGTCCCAGGGATCGAGATGGAGACGTGTTGTCGTATCCGTCGCTGTCGCCATAAGCGTCACGACTATCACGACTATCACGACTATAATAACTACCACGGCTATCATTGTTATCGTAGCTATCATGGTCGTATTCTCGATAAGGCGGCGGGGGTTCATCGAAGTCGTCATTTCGACCACGTCCACTGGAAGTAGGGATTCTGCCTCTCGCCACGGAAGCACCACTTCTTCGTGCCATGGGTAGACCACGAGCCGGGGTTGTGGTTACTCTGCCGGCTGTGGAAGTGCTTCCTCGACTAGGCCCCTGGGAGATACCACCGCGCCGAGCGGTCTGCTTCTTGGCGGGAGTAGCGGGTGTGGTTGGTTTTGCATCCGTGGTCGCTGATGTCTTCGCCTTCTTCGTAGCTGAAGAGCTCGCCGATGCGTTGTTCGCGGAAACAGAGATGTTAATACCGCCTACATTGATAGTCATGTCAACATTTGAGGCGTCGGCTTTGCGTTTCTTGTTGCCGGGAGGAGGAGCCGTCGATGTTGAGGCTTTCGTGTCCATCGCCTTCTTTGCCTCGCGTTCCTTCTTGGTCCATTCCTTCTTGAGCTCTTTCTCTAGTTTCTGGGTATGCAAGGGGACTACAAGCTTGCCGGAGTTGACGGCATCGAACAGACGCATGCGGGCAACTGATTTGGTCTTCGAGGGCTGCAGGCCGTAGTGGATGAGTTGTGCCTCGAACCAGTGAGCCGGGAAACCCTTATCGGACCCCGACTTGAAGTGTTCTTTGAGTTCTGCAACGGTAGCGCGGGGATGCCGGTTA
The DNA here is from genome assembly GCA_029590615.1 of Nemania bipapillata. Taxonomy (NCBI): domain Eukaryota; kingdom Fungi; phylum Ascomycota; class Sordariomycetes; order Xylariales; family Xylariaceae; genus Nemania; species Nemania bipapillata. The sequence continues at coordinate 9,003 of JAPESX010001130.1, read as the reverse complement.
TGGCCGCTAACCTCAGCATAGAAGAAGCCTCCGAGGAAGGCAAAACCGTCCCTCTTGACCGCCGGATCGAGAGACATAATGCGAGAAATTATGGAAAGCGAAAAGACGAACAAAACAATATGCGTATGCGTTATTGTATGAGACAGGCACCCAATACAACAATGCAGAAGAGTGAAGGGGATTTATGATGATTGTCTCCAGTGTCTGTAATGCCGCGTTGAGGATGTTGGGCGGAGCAGAACAGAGCGGGCCAGAGCAGAACAGACTGAGAACAGGTAGATGTGGCATCTATTGGGGCTCTCTAATTCAGAATACCGATTTCGTGTACCGATAGCCGACAACAGCCCTGGAACCTTCTTCAGTACAGTAGGTACCTACATAACCTAGATACATAGGTATGTGAGTCCCATGCATAGGATCTCGAAGTCTTCTAAGTACTCGGGTACAATAATAGGCTGCTTATAATAAGCTCTACACGTACCTGGGTTTTACAAGGAAGGTGCGAGGAAGGGTACCTCTAACAAGTACCTCATGTGGTGAATACATGTACCTGCCCATAACCCGTTACTTACCTGCCTCGTAGGTAACTAACTGAGGTCATTTCCAGACTAGAAAAAGCAATTAAAAGCTCTTGGTAAGTAAAGGCTATTTTGCCTACCCCTTTTGGTTTCTTAAGGTGGAAAAGGTCATAATAAGCTCCATGGCTGAAATGATGAAGGTCACTAGCCCGGTACTTTTACTCCTACGAGATAGGCATTTTCCATCTAGACTATCTCAATTGTTTGTAGATTTATCAGGATTTCGCATTGCCGTCGAAGAATCGGAAAGTTTTTATACGAGGACAGCTGTTCGTAATAGGAGACTGATGGTCTCACCGACACACGATGGCAGGCCAGACAGCCTTTTTGCTGTTTCCTAGTTTAATATTCCACGAAGGGAGACTCCTCAGCGCCATTTTTAATTGCATGTGCCGCTTTGGATGCTACTACAATTGATGCCCAGGTCCTCCACTAGTTAGTTTTACATAGCGTTGGCCAAGGTCTTGGTTGGCAACAACCTACCATCGTCGCACAGAATGTGCGTCCAGCTCCCGATATTCTCAGCGAAATTACATTGGCAGAAATCTGCAAGCTTCTCGTAGGCATGATCTCACTGTCCGTCAGCTAGATCTTATTTGATTCCAAACTCGGAGAACTTGTCATTGAACAAATCGGCACAGGCATCTTAGTTTCTATCGGCGCTGCTAAGTTGTGAGGGCAATTATTCCCTAACACCATCCTTATCGTGACCGGTGTTTACAACAATATTTTAAAAGACGTCTCGTAGCTGTTGTTAGCGTTGATTCTTGCCGGGCTTATTAGCGCCTTCAAACTTGGATGAAAAACACAATTGATAAAGCTATATACTAGGGACTTCCTCGAGTTCTTATAAAGCTGGTGTGAAAAGTAAACTAACTGTCTGTCAAGGGATTATTCAAAGTATTACATGCACCAAGTGGTGCTTATTGTGGTTTTGTTGTAATGATAAATAAGTCACACAAGAATGTACTGTTACTATTGCTACAACTATAGTCTTGCTCCTTGCTATGACTAGAGGACCGAGGTACATACATTATGTAATACCTCGACACGACATGAACCTTGTTGAAAGAATAATGTGTTTGCTTATCGTGGTACTAGAATATAATTCGACCAAGGAATTTTACTTTGCTTTTATAATGAAACATCGTATGTGGTACACCGCCCCATAGCGGTATAAGCATTATACCATGAAAATAGAACATCAAAGAACGAGCAGCCACAGACCTGTGGCGTTTGTAGTAGCTTTGCGCCATCCAGTTTAATTATAACAGTTAAATCATAATTCCCTTCCCTTGATTCCACACTATAAGGTTATATTAGCTAACACATAAACCACTCTTGTTCTTGTCACTCTTGTATAGCTATTGCCATTTTATGTGCCAGCACCATGAAACAATACTTCTGCCCATTCATCATGGCGCCCTTCTAGCATCTGCTGCAGTTACAGCCAGGTTTGACCTATTATACCCGAGATGGTTACTACTAAGAAACATGTTATAGTCTGTTTCAATAGTATCAATCTCCTCATAAGCTGCCATTTCCACGTCCGTATTACGCGTCACTAGTATGCCTTGGGAATCTGTACGCCGGGATCGTCGAGACCCACGAGTAAATGATAGCAGGGTGTCAAGGGTACCCTTCGGCACACTTGGGAGTTCCTGAATACCACCACGAGAAGGAGGTTCTTTGTTTGTTCCGGAATCCGTTGAAGCAATTGAGCTCAGTTTCTGTGCGACGCTTTTAAAAAGTGGAAAGGCTACCGGAACGCAAGCGCACACAATCCCTAGGTCAAGCTCAGCAGCCCTGATGATCCAATGTTAGAAAAAAATCCAATCGGAGAGATCTGTAACATACGCCAAGGCATAAGGCTGCATTCCAGTCCAAAATGGATCAGGCACCCCCTTAATAACAGCTGCGTCGTAAATCTGCAGTCGGGTAACTAGGGAGGCGAGAGAAAAGCCGCAAGCTCTAGAGTAAAAGTATTAGCCTTATACGATCTACTTAGGCGGCAGGGCCGAAGCTGGGGGATCGGTAGGCATGTACAGTAAACCCGTTGCGAAAAGTGCTAAAATGCCAAATCTTTTGGATCTTGAAAGGTTAAGCCTGGAAATAGGAATGAACGGAATAACAATGATGTATAGATCTGTAAAAGACCCTAGTGCGCCTAGAACTACGCTGATCTGTGAGTCCGCTTGTGGCGATCTGGTCAAGAACTTGGGGCCAACCCAGCCCATGTCGCCCACGTGCGGAACATTGTAATAGATCCACACAATAACTAAGGCGACATATGAGATAGGCACGAAGATAAGACCAAATATTGTCAATATTCTGCTGGCCGGATTGGGCGAGAATAAACGGTAGAATAGAACCAATAGAGACAACTTAGTTAATAGGGCGGATAGTGTGTAAAGAAGTGTGACCGCAAACGATGTCTATCGAGCGTTAGGAAGTTTCCTCTTACATAATGATGGATTCGCCATTAATATACCTTTAGGACCCCCGGCGTAATAGCACTCAATGGGATATCCCAGAAGTGACGCCCGTATACACTATTGGCAGCTATGGAGGCGTGTGAACTAAACCGGCCAATATAGACATGTAACCAACCTGGAGTGAAAACTTACTTGCAATCAATACAGCGGCGGAGTAACCAATAATTGCGGACTTCAATTTGGCAGGTGTTAGGATTGTGAACATGGACAAATTATAGCAATAGAAAAGTCTTCATTGGGAGGATGGAGGATGACTTACTGTAGCTAAAATACACAAATCTTAGGTATCATCATCATTGTCAGTAACAGGCATATATATCGAGTATAAAGATGAACGAGCAATAGACTCACAATCATCCAATTTAAGAATCTGCCGCAGTTGAAGACGAGCCCCAAGGCGAAGCAGAACAAAGACGATTGCCAGGGGGAGGGTCGTGTAAATGGCAATTCTAGGTATCCAAGCCTGAGAAGGGGGATCGATGAGGTTGCTCACTTCCCCAGGTGGAGCTGGCACGGCTGGGATGCTGGAAAGGTCATAACCCGACATGGTTGCGTCCAAAGTAGGTAGAGAGTATAGTTAAGGCGGTATGATCTGAGGCTAGAATGGCCCGGGGCGGTAACAAACATGTAATATTCGACTACCTATCTTATAGTCATCAGAGACTCCTTATCCCGGCGGGCACTAATAGGCCGGGGGGTGTGGGTGGGGGGCCTTTGCTTCTTAATATTCCCAACGGCTGCGGGTTGTGAAGTCAAGATACAAAACAGAAAAGGAGCCCACCCAGACGGTTTGTGCAGGAAGTCGTTTCCGTCGAGATACACCTAAGTACGGTAGGTCATGCGGTGCCTGTACAGGCAAGTTCGAGCGGTCAGTATTAGTAGATACAGCATCGCGAGGGATCGGTTGGTTCGCAGGTATTAACCTCTACGTTACCCCACTGCAAAGAGTGGCTCCAATCCTACATTACATGCGAATAGCCTAGAACCAACAGAATGGCCTGCACATGGATCTGATTAGGTGGGATCTATATTTACTTGGCGCCAGAGAGACAAGCCAAGTACTGTATACATGGAGCTGAGGCCTAGATGATGATGATGCTAGAGCGAGGAGATTCAGGGAGGGGTGGCGGAGGCACAGCTTTCTCTAATACTGCTGCCACTGCAACCCGACCTGCAGTCCTCTCATGCAGGCTGGCCAGCTGCGAAATAGGATCGTTTTGAATTCGCGTGTAGATTCGGACAGAGTTCCATCGTGGAGTCTTATAGTATCGACTACGTCAAAAGACGTGTCGCGTGGGGCTTTTAGGTTATCTGTAAGAAGCTGACTGTCTGCCTTGGTATGACTCGATATGCCTTTATTATATGTCCTTATATGTGTATTGTTTTGCCTGCTATCCAGGCAAGACTTTGCACAACACCAAGCTTTTGAGTCATATCTGCCTTGTTGCTAGTTGATTTTATCTCGAGGCGATGGAGAGCCTCCTTTCATTGAAGATTTTGGTGGGCCAAAGTGTGTGGTGCCAGGTTTCTATTTTATTGATAGTCGTATGCACTAGTATATACATTCATGACATTGTCCAATACTATCGAGCCCACCATTCCGCAAATCGCTCTACGTTGCCGCCCAGACATCCGTCATTCGTCCCGTACCTATCAGCATCAGCACAATTCCTGTGGAATCCTCGCCGCGCGGTGACCCGTTTTACGTGAGTGGTCTAGCCAGTCGCTCGTGAGAACATCTGACTAACCTGTGCTATGCAAGATCGTTTCACGGTCAAACCGCTGTTTGTCGTGTCGCTTTTCTCCCTAGAATTAATGTATATTTCTACCAAGATCCTGCTATCATCCGTCAGATATGGAAGCATTCATCGTTGATCGACTTGCGCCTTATGGCATCACATATATTGCAGCAAGCCTGTGGTATGCCGAACTATGCTGCCTCTCTGTACCGACAAGACGATTCCGGAGTTGGTGTCATTCCTCGACCAGGCAGTCATGTCTTGGACAAGCATCGAATACATCGAATGATCTCCAATAGCAACCACGAAGGGCTGATCCGGAATGGACTTCCAGCGATGGTCTCAAGGTATCTAACTGCCTTACAAGCCAAGTTGGCTGTCCAGGTGGGAGAAGACTGGACTGAAGTCGGCGATTTCTGGCACTTTATACAGGATACAGTTGGAGCCTCCATACTTGAGGCAATCTTTGGGCCATCCCTTCTTCAGATGCATCCTGAATTTGCTCGAGACATTATAGAGTTTGATCACCTTATTCCATCAATGCTCAAAGGAATACCAACCTTCAAAGTGCCCACACTTCGTCGAGGCCTCCTCCAGCAACTCAAGTCTTGGTGTAAACACGCTACGTCTAACTTCGACGAAGCAAGCATCTACTCGGACGGCGATGGGGATCCTTTCTGGGGATCGAGTTGGACACGTTTTCGACATAAGAACTTCTCGGCCGTGTTCAATGATGACGCGATGGCTTCACATGATTTAGCTATAGCCTGGGGGTAAGAGCCATGTCTGGCAACAGTGTAGCTATGTGGTATGAGCTGACCATGACCTAGATCAACAGCACAGGTGGTTCCCTGCGCTATGATGGCTAGCTTTCATGTGCTGAACGACCCATCGCTCCTTCGTCGTGTGAGGGATGAGATTATCACTACCTACGGAAACACGTGTCCTATGCATCTTGACGCCAAACAGCTGTCGTCAAGTGCCCTTCTATCTTCTATTTATGCCGAAACGCTGCGTCTCCATACCACCGCGTTCATTCCCGTGGTGCCGATGCATGGAGACCTCCCGCTGGGCAAATGGCTCATTCCTAAAGGTAGTTATGGTCTGATAAGTAGCGGCGTTTTGCACACGCACCCCGATATTTGGAATACAAAAGATGGTGCTTATCCTGTAGATTCATTTTGGGCGGATCGGTTTATTATTGACCCAGCCGATCCTCAGAGTGGCCCTATCAACCCCAAGACGTCGACGGTCGCTGTGCCGAGTAGCCATGATACAGACAAGCCTTACTTCACTCTCAAGGGTCTAGAGGGGGCTTGGGTCCCATACGGAGGTAGGCATAGCTCGTTATCTTAACGGTTATTAGTCTCTGGTTACTTATTCGAACTTCATAGGGGGTCAGCACATGTGTCCCGGGCGATTTCTGGCGAAATCGATCATCACCTCGAGCATCGTTCTCATCTGCAGCTATTACGACGTTGAGTTTCGGACGGATTCGCTTCCTCTCGGAACAAGTCGATTTGGATTCGGCCCAGAACACCCATTTCGCGAGATCCCTTTCCGTATCAAGCGGAGAGCACCCGAACAGAAGGAGGTTCCGCCTAAGACTACTGCGACCTGATTTCGCTTCACCTTAGAGCATACATGACAATTAAAGGGGATGCTTAGGCGAGGTGGTATTCACATATCCATCTTTTCTAGGGGTCGACTCTAGTAGCCCGTATTAAGACCCAATCGATTCATTCAATCGCTATTAAGCCATAACTACATCTTACCCAGCGCTTCCCCTAAGCAAAATAAGTCAAATAATCGCCTTTTAACTTGTTTTGACTGACTTAAGCCCTAAAAACGCTTGTTTAACTAACTTAGCTGTTTCTGTTGTTTGATTTAGTTAAGTTAATTAGCCAGTTAAACTAAGTAAATAACACAGGGCTAGTTAAAACTTAAATAAGCCAGTAGGTAGGTTAGTAAGTAGGTTAATAAGTAGGTTAATAAGTAGATTAATAGGTAGGTTAATAAGTAGGTCAATAGGTAGGTTAGCAGGTAGGTCAGTAAATAGGTCGGTAAGTAAGTAGGTCGATAGGTCAGTGCGTAAGTTTATTTAATCTATTAGGCTAGACTTATTTTAAACCTAGCTTTGCATAAGCTAGGAGAGCAGCCATAGGATTTGAAGAGTCTCCGGCATCGTCATCGTCATCATCTTCGTCCATCATGTCGCTATCGTTGAAAGCGCCGTCCTCCTCCACGTCATCATCTTCATCCATGTCCTCGTTGTCTCCTGTTGTAGTCCCCGTCTTAGCAGCCTTTGCCATTTCCCTCCGGCGCTGCTGTTCCTCCAGCTTCTTCCGGCGGGCCTCCTCGATTTCTTGAAGAATCTTCTCCTTGTAAGGGAACAGATTGGGAATGCCGGGGTCCTTCTTTAACTTGGACTTCCATTGCGGGTTCTTTTTCGCCTCCTTCTTAGCCTTGCGTTGCTTCGCGGCCGATGCCTTCTCAATCTTGTGTCTTAACCGGACGGGCGTGCGCTTGGATTTGGGTTCTGTACAAATAAATCCATACGTCGGTTAGTCAAGTCATACAATGAATTGATTGTTAACTATATGTAACAAGAGAATTGAACTGACTTCTAGGCTTGTTGATACCGCCTGCCATCTTGCCTGATATTCAATGGGCAAATTTATAGCAAGCCTGTCGTATATGGTGTTGTTGTATAATTATGGGTAGATCTTTCTATCCATCTACCTTCGCTATCTCGAGATCGAAGTCACCACACAAAAAAAGTTAACCATCTCCCTGTAAAATGAGGTTCTGCCGACTCTGACCGCCAGCGATAAGCTCTACTAGCCCCACTAAAATAGCCCACTAGCCACTATCAGTAGAACCCCGCTGTCCATCCAAGCTCATCGTGCCTGTTATAGCGTGCCATTGCGGGGCGTGCTCTTTAAGCCAACCCAACTGGCCATCACATAATTCTGCAACCTGATGGACTGTGTTTGACGATGCACTACCTAACTAAGCAACAAGGTACTATCCCGATAAGCTCGAGTATTAGGTAGCCTACAAGCGTGAACCTTGGTGTTTACCTAGCTGCTATGGCCTAATTAAGGTAGACGGTACTAACAAAAAAAAATACCAAGCAATATGAGCGGAGTTTCCTAATAGGTACAGATTCACCGCCATACGAGCTTCACTAAGTCACGAGTCGTCTTATATAATTCCCTCTTCAAATATTTGTAACTACCTACATACACCTAATTATTTAGATATAGATTCTGCACTTTTCATTAGGGATAAATACATCCAACATCACGATCATTGTTACGGTACTAGATTAATGTACATTCATTTGTAACTATTTGTCTTCGTCTTTGTCTCTCGAAGTATCTCGGTCAGAAGGAAGGATACGAAAAGCAAGGATGGCATACGCAGCGCCCCCAGAGACGGTCACATTCCATGGCCTCTTATTCGACATGGATGGAACTATAATTGATTCCACGGCGGCGGTGGTGAAGCATTGGCATACGTGAGGATTCGCTCCCCTGTCTGTCCAGATACACCACATGCAATCCCTTGACCCTTGCTAAGTAAATGCGATCACCGACAGGATCGGTAATGAGATTGGGGTTGATCCCGAAGTCATCCTCCAGACCTCGCACGGCCGCCGGAGTGTAAGTGATCGTCGATCGACGAGAGCATCTGTTTGTGATCACATCAGCTCTTCTCCCCTGGATCATCAGGTCTCGGGGGTATAAGTGCTCCCCAATTGTGCATCAAGGAGGGGGCCACGGATGCCTCTTCCCGACTGTTTAATGACGATGACATCGATTACTGATTTGGGCAAACCGTGCAGATAGACATCTTGAAGCTGCTCGCCCCTGAGAAGGCAACGTTGGAATGTAAGCCACACTATATATAGGAAAGTTGGGGCGGCGGCGGGCGCTCGAGGGAGGGGGCCAAATGCAGGAACAGCAACTAACAAGACAAGCACCTGACTTTGAGACTCCCTAGCTCGCCCGCCGCCCTCTCCCCCTCCTCTGACCTCCTTGTTCCTCGATGTCTCACCCCGGGCTGACTGAGACGATCCTTTGATCTCGCAGATGTAAGACAGATGGAATCGCTGCTGCCCCAAAAGTACGGCGACTCAGCCGTCGAGATCCCAGGCGCGAGGGCCCTGCTGCAGCAGCTGATCGC
>JAPESX010000113.1:0-28560 GCA_029590615.1 Nemania bipapillata | reverse complement strand
GGAGGTCGAGGCGGAAGAAGTGCGCGATTGTGAAGAGGTTGATGCAGGTGCCTAGGACGGTCTTGTCGTCTTGCAGGCGCTCGAGGAGATCGCTGGGGGCTGGGTGTTTGGTTAACTAACGGCCTGGTAATCGGGGCGGTGCATATTCATTTACCCTTTGAGGTGTATATGAAGTGCATCACCCAGTTCATCTCATCTGGATTTTGATTACGAATATCGATAACATTGTTCATGGTTTCCTATTCGATATATTAGGTTCTGGTATGCTGGACACCGCACATGCTTACTTACTTTGTATTCCTCGCTCTCTAAGACCATTCGGAAGAACTCGCATCGCGTGAGCAGGAGGATTTTATGGGCATTCCATATTCTCTCGCCGCACTTGATTGTGACGTCTGAGAATCGGCCGGACATAAGGAGGCTAGATGATGGATGGTCAGCTGAGTTCTTGCTATATTAGGACGTATATTACATACTACTCATCACCCATGGCTTGGGTACCGTTGCTAGCCATCTCAACGGTACATACCATCTTCAAGAACAATTCACTCTACAGGTATCTTTGTTGGTATTGTCCGAGATGGAGTGAAAGCCAGGAATGCAAGTGTCCTATTCAAAGTGCTGTGATGAAGTGTGAAAGGGCAGGAGACGAAACGTAAAGCAGCATTTGATAAACAAGAAGTAGCGATTACGGACTGGAATTCGGTAGGAAATAATAGTAAATTGTGAAATAGCTAATGTTTGCGTTCTAGTGTAGTACAGGAGGACATCGTCTTTCACCGTCCAATTGTTGTGGATGACCATGTGCTTACAACCTATCTCATGTAACACTAGATCAAGGGCCTGGTATGAATAACTATGCTGTACTACTTAGTTGAGTTGTTTTTCTAGGCTAGAGGATGGTATTATCAAATGTTTGCACCAAAACACAAAGTACCTGCTGACTGGTCCATACACATTAAGTACTCTGATTGGTAGGATGACCTCTTTAGCTAAGCCGTCAGGTGGGCAACCGGTAGGCTTGGTGGACTGTTTTCGACCTTTTACCACGGCAGGACTGCAACACAACAGTAGAACGTTGTCGAGTTGGGAACTTCACTACATGAGTCATAACACATTTATTTACCCCCTGACACCGACTCCACGCCTCAGGGCAGGTATCCAATATACAGCGGAAGTTGCCACTGAAGTGCTTAAAAAATTTGCCCGAACGTTGTCTGGGCACGCACCCAGTCTTCCGTCTCTTGGGATACACATGCTCCCACTATATAGGGGATGGGTCGCCCAGATACCTAGGCGTCAGACCTCTGTTAAGTTTGTTATACTCTTAGAACATCACGAAGTAATGGAAACATAAATAACAATATCATGGTGTTGACAAGTGGTGACTTTGCTTATTTAACTATCAGACAAAGGACTCGATCCTTCTATTATGTAATGTGCAATCGTGGTAATCCTCCACGACCTAGCCTTCGGCTCATGATGCAAGCTGTGGCATCTCCCCAACCAACGCCGTGCGCAATGCTGAAACAGAAAACCGCCTTTCTATTTCGGTGAATGCTCTATTCCCAACCCATGGTCCCAATGCCAGGGACCAACCTATCCGGACGAAAAACAAAGTGAATTAATTTTATACAGTAACGGTCATGCATGTACTCAGTCTCAATAGACTTATGCGAAACCGGCCTCGATCTTCTTGCCCTTGACACTCTTCCACTCCATGAATGCCGCGCCGAAGATGGCAACGGCAGCTAGAGCGGTGGCGACAATGAAGGCTGTGGTCAAAGCATTGTTGTATGAGAGAATGACCTCAGGAACGATCTCAGCTGGCAAAACCTTGCGTAGATTGGTGCTGCCAGCCAAGATAACCTCCTGGGGATTGACGGAAGGTAGGCGCTTCGCCAATTGCTCGACCAGCTTGTTGTTGAATACATTGTTACCGACGGAGACGAATAAAGCGCCACCTAGGGTTTGCATGAAAGCAATGACTGATGTTCCAACAGGCACGTCCTTGATATCAAGAACGGTCTGGACGGCAATAAGAGGCTGCTGTAGACTGGCGCCAACACCAAGACCGAACAGAATCTGATAACCGATCCAAGTAGGGGTCTTGGTTTCCGGTGTCCAGGTTGTCAACAGTCCGCCACCGATAGCGGCCAAGATGGTGCCGATAATCATGAAAGGAGTGTAGTATCCAAAGGCCGTGATCAGGCCACCGGCAATGAGCGAGGCGACAACGACGCTGAGTAGCATGGGCAAGTTCCGGATACCCGAGTTGACGGCCGAGACGCCCTGCACGGACTGGAACCAGATGGGGATGTAGTAGATGAAGAGGAAGAAGGCGGAACCGATGGCGAAGGCGAAGAAACTACCCGCCATGACGGTTCGGTTGCGGAAGATGCGAGGAGGCACGGTCGCGTCCTCCTGCTGGTGCCACTGGATGTAAAGGAAGACGAGGAGTAGCACGCCGAAGACGACGAATAGACCGATGATGCGACCGTTGTTCCATGGGTAGGTGGTGCCACCCCACTGGAGCGCAAGCAGGAGCGAGATAATGGCGGGGATGAAGATGAGAGTGCCCATGGGGTCGAAGTGCATCAGGCGCTTCATGAAAGGCTCCTGAGGCGGCTTCTTCTGGACCGGGTCCGGGAAGAAGAGCGCAATGACGACAATGGTTACGGCACCGATAGGTAGGTTGATGAAAAAGCACCACCGCCACGACTAGAATTTGCATTAGCTTACAGCTGAAACAATCGCGATTTTGGACGAGTATCTGCATACCACTTTGTCGGTGAAAACACCACCCAGCAATGGGCCGGCAACGGAGGCTACTCCGTAAACGCCACCAATGAGACCACTGAAACATAATTAGTACATATACGAAGGAGGCAGTATCAAGACTGTATGAATCAGCTTACGTGTAAAGAGGTCGCTTAGCTAGCGGAACACTGTGAGCAAGAATCAAAAGGGCGCCGGAGAAGAGACCAGCAGACCCGAGTCCGGCCACGGCTCGGCCGATAATGAGTGTCACCGAGTTTTGGGCAACACCGCAGATCAAGCTGCCGATTTCGAAGATGAAGATGGCGGTCAGGTACACCCATTTTATGCTAAGAAATGTGTAGAACTTTCCGAATAGCAACTGGAGGGCGGCAGTTGTGAGAAGATAGGCTGTTCGCCAAGTTAGCTTTTATTATTCTCCTCTCTTGTAGGCTCAAGCCGAGAACTCACCACTTCCATACCAACCGACATCTGGCAGACTGTGAAATGCATCGGTGATAGCTGGAATAGCTGTGGCAATAATCGAGTTACTGTTGTCCCTGTTAGAATCGAACTATTGCTAATGTTATGATAGGCCAGGCAAGACTCACTCAAGCGCAATCAGGAAAACACTGAGACACAAAGCTAGTGAGATGAGACCGAGCTTCAATCCGGTGGGGTATTCCGTTCCGTCCTCTCTCGTCTGAATCTGGTGTAAGGCATCTCCATTCTGGGTTCCGGCCGTCTTGACCTTGGCTAAGCTCTCGGCCTTCTCCACGAACTGCTCAGATGTCGCACCGCCTTCCACAATCGAACTCTGTGAACTGGCGGAGCTTACCCCGGATTGGTCCCGGCTCGACAATGCCGATCTCGCATCCTTCTCATAGTAACCAACCATGCTGTTGCCGCTCGGGGCGAGAGTCGGTTCCCGTGATGGGGTTTGTAGTTCTATCGCCCCGGAGGGCTGCTGTTCCTCGGATGGAGGCATTGAGAGATGTGATGCGTGTATCAGCGTGTAAGTGGTTGTCTGGTTTCCTTGTAAGAGTCCGTCGCTTTTGGTATGAGGCACCTAGGAAATGACAATGCTGGTTTGTCAGGTAACTTGAATTTAGTTAATCTGAATGGGCATACAGAATTAAGGTTGCCTGGATCTGGGGGCAGCCACGTTAAATAGAACCTGAAAACAACATGGAGACATGGTTATTACAAGCACACCAAATCGGGGCTTACAAGGGGGGTGTGGTGGAGTCTCGGGTTAGTCTTGAAGTCCGCGATTCACTATAAGCACACTACTGGTCAAATTTCATTGGCCCGCGCGGACAGTTTTTAGTTGCCGAATTTGGATGCCTGTAACTCCGCCGCTATGGACAATTATTATTCAGCAGCTCTTTAAAGCACGACTGCTGATTGGCTATTTCTAGGTTACCAGTCGTACCTACTTTGTGTAGGGCGGATTTCCGCCGTAACGAAAATTTAAACGGCTTCAGCAATGAGTGCCTACCTTGTAAACTCCGCCACTAGCAGCACCTAGCATGTTATTAGGCATCTACTCAGTCTAGAACTAGCATAACCATCTCCGCCGTGTTGATTAGTAGTACCGAATAAAAAGGAAAATCTCATTATGAATCATTCCGGCTGCATATCTACAGATGCATGACCGCCAATTGGAATATGCGAGTCATTGCATCGCTCTTTATGTCCACACTCGCACTACTTACCTGAGTAGCGGAATGACTCATCGCAGCAAAGAAAATTTCGGGCTTCTCAATTGAATGCTGACCTGTGGTGGCTGATAAAGATCGTTCCTCGGGCTGGTCGTATCCAATTATCCAATAAGGCGACGAAGGTCAAGGTCACAGCCACAAATGTCATCTCTTCATCTGATGTCAACATTTAACATCATGTATCATGAGACATGTGTATATAGGACTCTCTCGAGCAGGCGAGCAAATCAAGACTCCTTTTTGACACGCACCCATACCTACTAAGGCCCTGTCAAACTGTCTCCTGAGTTGTTACCAAGGCGCTAAGGCATAGAACTTTGCGTTCGACTCGTATCTCGCACCTGCACATATATAGCTTGGCGTTATGTTCACAGTCGGCCGAGTGACTATTATCCGAGCACACCTATTATCCTAGGGTAAGTATATAAATGACTGTAGCTACTATGTAGGACTGTGCCTCCTTCGAGGCCACAAATAATAATTATTTCAATTGAATGACAGGATGACATGTGGAAACGGTTGGTATGCGTATGCCTAAGTACAGTGCATACAGGATAATCCGTAACAGTCAGCATAGACACTGGAACTTGGTCACAATGGTGAAATATTCTGTAAATTGCTGCATGATCCGACAGCCTGGAAGCATCAGCGCCAAGCTTCATTTAGCCTAGTGTAGCATAGCGCCATTCTTTTCTAAATGAGGTAGTCCCCAAGCCAAATGCTACCAACACACGTGTCCCGTTTCCTCCTCAACCCTCCCCTAGACAACGTGCAGAAATGTCTATTCTGCAGTGCAACACCTACGAAGACCCCTATGCACCGACGACACGAAGAAAACAGTGATAAAAAATCCCAGCTTCAGTAAAATTGGCCCTCCTTCAATATTAGCCCTTAGTGATGCAGAGTGCTAATGTTTTAGGCACTTTTAGGCACTCCCGTGCACATAGGTCTAACAAATACTAAAAATAGGGGGTATCTTCTGTTATCGGGTTGGCATCTTTATCTCCGCCGATAATCTCCTGGTGGTGGACGTAGGTACTGAAGATTAGTACCCGTTGGCCGGGTGCGGTTCGATCTTAGTCTCCGTTACACGACTAAGGTACCAACTGCGGGTCCAACTTCCAAGCCCACTGGGCCAGATCTCAACAGATACCCCATCTAGATATTGCTTCTGACCCGGTTAAACATTCTGTCTTTCAGCTGTCTACTAACTTTCTAGTGCCTACTCTCCTAAACACTGTGGCGGGCTGATTAATGGCTATGTACACAGCTGGATGCTAACGGCTTATCTAAGTATTTAGGCTGCCTACGCTATTGGATTCCAGGCACTTGATAATCTACGTAACAATGAATAGATCCGTTTTATCACGTCATTACGCTAAGCTAAGCCCAGCATTGCCCTCAACCCCAGGGTAACTTATGAACACCCCCGAGGTAGTACATGTGTCTCATGAGATGATCGATGTTGTCTATTTATATGTCTTAGTCCCTTGAGTCACTGCTTATTTTTGATGAGCCTATATACGAACTGAAACGAATTTCGAGATTTGATAACTTTCACCATGACGCGAGCGCCAGTCCTCAGAAATTTTGGATGAATATAGTCTCAAAATATCGACTCTAATAACAACATATCGACACTCTATGGGGAGAAGTTGGACGAGACTAGGCACGAAAGACTTCACTATGGTATATGCAGTTGGCCTTGATACTGCTTTTGCAATAAGCGAAATCGTCAAGCTTTAAGTATTGCTGAACATATCAAAGCGCTGATTCCAATCAAATGCCATATCAGACATGTCGGGCATTTCCGCATCATCCATTAATTGAAACGGCAGCATTTCCACCAATTCTCCAATACCCGAATCCATCGGCCCGGGGTCGAGATTTAAGGTTAAATTGTCCCTAGTTTCCGCTGTACTGGGCCCCCCAGGCTCGATTCTCCTCTCTGCTCGCGGTCAATACGAGCATTTGTGAGGCAAGATCCGGAAGACATACCAGCTATGATTGGATCGCGAATTCCTCTCAGGATCCTCAATGTTTTTTGGACAGAAGGACTATTTGCCGATAGGTGGTCTAAAACTGCCTCGCAGTACTCCCAATGCTCTTGTATAACAGAGTGATCGAAACAGTTCCTCAATTCTGGATGCAACTGACTGAAAGACAGCACAATCCCAGATGTACAAGCATCTTTGGAGACGATAATCAGCATCATCGGCGTGGTGCCGGAAACTAGTGAACTTACATAGGCCGTCCCACCACCACTCACTAGCTATTTTGCGATGCGTCCGGTAAACTAATTCGACGAGATCCAGTGATGATTGGACGCAGTTCTTGGCACACTGCAGCATGAATGACTTGTACAACGAAGTAAGCATAGGGTCCTTCTCGCGACTTTACCATAATCATCGTTAGTAAAGCTAAAGTGGTTTCTGGTAGCTTTTCCTTTACCTAGAACAGAACTGAGTAAATATCGGACGGTATAGCATAATTCGCAAATAGAGGAACCTTTCAATATCAGCGATATTCCATTCGATACTGAACACAGCGAGCTACCTCCCATGTAACACCCGGCGTTGCGTTTGAATAGTCGATTCCCTGGACTGAGAGACTTTGCCTAAGTCCATGGGTCGTTGCCACGAAAGAATCGGAGGTAGAGACTCTTCATATTGAAGGAGTTTGTGATCGAGCTGGAAGATGGCCGTGAAATCCTCGGTATGATTCGCTGCTGGCGTCGGCTCAGCTAGCGGACCGAAGTTGCCGCCTTGGTAGATCTGCCCTAGTATTTCCTTAAGAAGACGACATAACCGATAGTATTCGGCAAAGAATACCAGCCTAGACGGCTCCTCTTCTCGGGGTTGGCCTTGTGTCTCGGGATCGCTTTCAACGATACTCGGATGCAAGCTTGGCTGTTCTGGCAGATAGAGTGTCATCGCGGGCCTTCCGAATGTCAAGCTAACGGTCCTGTTGATATACCTTAGAAACGCTGATAGCTTCGTCTTAGGGCTAAGGACTAAAGCAGTATGCCTGGCTTATATAAACATACATGTCTAGTATGATGCATCCTTGCCAAGTTCTTCTACTAACTTCAATTTCAAGAGGGTTTCTTTGCCTACGAGGTGTGTTTATGTGGAGGCCAAGGCCTTGAGCGACTCTGCATGCTATACCGATAGCATTCCAGCATCGAGTTGGGTACCGTGTGCTCTGGAGGAAAATAGTTATTAGCAACAGGACTTGAACTAGTCCGATATTGTTGATATCTAGAAGGTCTAGCCCGATGAAAGATTTAGCCTTCTGAAAAAATGCCCCAGTAGCTGCGTCTTTCGCGGTGGAGGGAATATCGGAGAACGAAACACCGATAGCAAACATGGTATTTAGAGCGCAGTGGAATAGCATAGGATGGCCTCCGCCATCCGGTGAGCCTCCAAGACCAATATTCGGAAAGCTAGTAGGGCTTCTTTGCTCTGTTTGCGCCTCCCACAGAGCACGATACGCGTGTTCAAAGGCAGATCGGTCGAATACGGGATAAAGATAATAAACTTTCTCCCAAAACCGATCCAAGAGGTGATCTGCGAGTGAGCGCGGGGGAAGGTTAAAATTCTCGGAGTATGCCTGGCCTATGTAGGTTTGGACCCCCCTTGTCTGCCTCTGCCTGTCGCTATCACGAGCCGGGGTGTCCTCTGCTGGAGTAGTTCGTCGATTTGCTGAATAAGCAGGGCTATTGGTAGTTTCTACTGCTTGTCGCATGAACGAGGCAGCCGAGGAACTGCCATAAAACTGCTCCGAGTCCGGGAATTCGTCTGAAATGACCCCTTCATGATCTAAGGTGCCCATTGCTGTAACCCCATCCTCCGCTTCTGCAACGTCTGCACACTGCGGTGAAACGATGTCGGCCACGAGCCGATGAGATGGCACTACGGTAACATTGTGTGGAGCCCCACGGTAGTTACCCGAGCCCGTCTCTAGGCTCGGCTCCGAGCGTTCGCGGGAAATTGCCCTTCCAGGGGCCGCAGGATCTTCGCCGTCTGTAGGTGGCACAGCGGATCCACTCTGCTGTATTGTCTGCTCGAGAGAACGAATGCGATCATGAAGAACTTGTATGTACCTACACACCATCAATCCCATATGCACTCCTTTTATAAAAAGAAGGAAGGAAAAAGGGAAAAGGTCACACACGAATCCCTGTTTGCTGTCCTTGCATTCTCTATCGTATAAAGACACTGTTCGAGGGAATAGCCACGGCGCTGACACGCTGAGCAGACCGGCTTGCCTCCGTCACAGCGAATCTTGCGTTCCCGGCACGGCTCGCAAGCCAGGGGTATCTTACGGCGGCGTTGGCGTTCTTGGGCATGTCGCTGGCTCATAGTTTCCCATGCAAAAAATCACTTGGATGATTTTACGTGTCATGGGAGTTTTATCTAGATACCTATCATTGGACTCGAGCAGGACTGGATAACCTCCAGAATAAGAGGGGCGTTCACCGGGATCATTCCGAACTCTCGTCAGCGGGGCCATGAAATGAACTGACTCGATTCTATCCTAAGCTAACCCTATCCACCATCCCTTTTGCACCCTTGTCTAGCAAAAGTAGACCCCCCCATGTCGCAATTACATCAGGGGGTGTCATCCTCCTAGGAACATCATATCATGTTTTGCACAGAATACACCTGGTGTAAGACTCCTATTCAATCACACTCATCGCACCAACATAGTAAGCCCTTTCGAGGGCCGCGGTATCGAGGTTGATATATCTAACTTCATTTGCGCTACCTGATAATTTCTTGATAATCTTTATACAAGCCAATCTATGCTTGGATGAAGTCTGCTTGTGGTTTCCTAGTGGCTTGTTGATTGTCTACGAACCAGGCGGTCACATTGAAGATACGATACGGCTCATCTAACGAAAAGAGCTTGATATAAATGCTCTCGAGTATGTTAATATCGTGAATCCAGAACCCATCTGCCTAACCAGGATCAAGAGTCCTATACCAAGTGCTTTGTGTTGATACTAGCGCAGACTGGCTAGGCAGCCGCATATTTTCTCACTGACCTGCTGTCAGATAGATGGCCATGTCAGCGTCTCTTCGAACCATGGCCTGCAGCAATTCCTCAATATAGAGATGATACCTCCCACTTCACATTTAGTGCCACCTTGTTACGGGACGGTAGTTAGACAGCCGATGTCTGTCCTAGAGTGGGCAATGCCTAAGAGAGACGGCTTTGGGCCCTCATATGGGCCTTGCAACTTGATGCTCGGCACTGTCGAGCCTCAATTCTTGTATTTTTCGAGCGCATACAGATTAACGCTTACCAGCACCTAGTAAATCACTATGTAAGTAGTGATTCCGAATAGTTGTTGCGCGGAGCAATATTCTACGCCAACGGACTAGTCCCTCAGTAGACGGCCAATAGCAGAAGCCGGAAACTTTCCGGACCCCTCGCCCCGACCAGGGTGTGAAAAGGTCGCGTTTGGTATCGCACAGACAAGTAGTTACTATGGGTGCAGAATAGATGCATTCACTAGGAGGCTACCTTCACGAAACACTAGGAGACTAGCCGTCAATGTCATGGGGTACTCCTCCGCTTTTATTGTTCGGTAGTTGACTTCACTTGCCCATACCCGACCATAGCCTCCCCTCGTTGCATAAGGCAAAACTTCTCTCGGGATAGACTTTGAATTGCATTTTATAACTCCGCCAGTCGGACCTCGATTAAGTCGATACTAGGCCATTTTATTTGCATATTATCGTGTGCGTTCCGAGTTGCGGATATCAAGCCGAGACTAGATTCCCTTGACGTCATCCGTATCTCGTTCCGGGGCATTCACTTACACCACGGGAACCACGGAACGGTCCTAGCCTTGGTATTCATTCTTCACGTCTCCTCCAATGTATAGTCTCGCAAAGTCGGCCATTCTGGCCAGTATAGTCATATTCTTGGCATTCATTTTGCAAACTACTTGGGCGCCGACAATGGTGCTTGAACGCGTTGCCGAGGGCGTAGCTAGTTGGATATCTAAGAGATCCACCTCTCGCATCGACACACAGTAATCGCCCTGATCTTATTCGAAAACAAACAATACTAATGAGGACTACAGTATCCATGTGCTAACGCCAAGCTATATCAAGGCGCTAGATGAGAGCGGTGGCGACCCTTCCGGTTGGGTCACTCCAAGCTGGACACTGGAAGAGTGCGTGCGTTTCTGCGACACTATCGGGGCGTCTTTTTCCGTCCTGTCTGTGACTGCCCCAGGTCCTGCTCTCCTCGGTCCTACTGAGAGTGGAAGGAAACTTGCACGGGCCCTGAATGACGAGGTCTGGGACGTTTGCCAGCAGCGACCAGGAAGGTTCGGATTTTTCGCGAGTCTGCCTGACTTCAACGACATCGAAGGCACACTCGAAGAGATTAGAAATATTTTCGGGATCGAGAAGAAGGCGAATGGAGTCATAATCATGTCGTCGTACGGCGACAAACTGGCTGGCGACGATGCGTTCAGGCCTATTTGGAAAGAGCTGAATAAGTACTCGGCACTTGTCTTCCTGCATCCTGGCCACATAAGCATTACTCCCGAGAAGATTGGGGGATTCCTCCCTCAGCCGGTCATAGACTACCCGCTGGCAACTACGCGGGCGGCCATGTCCTTGCTCGTGTCGGGTATCATGTCGGAATACACTCGGATCGAAGTCATATTGAGCCATGCAGGTGGTGCCTTTCCGATGCTTGCACAGCGTGGCATCGGTGCTCTTTTGGATCCAACTCTTTCTCGGCAGTCTAATGCCAGTATGCTACAGGCGTATGTAAACCTACAGCGAAACTAAGATACAGGACTGATAATATGAAACAGGAAATCAGCAGCCAGTCGCTTCTGGTACGATCTCGCGATCTCCACCAGCGAGGCGCAGCTTAAAGCTCTCCTTGCCACCGCTTCCTCGTCCAATATTGTCTACGGCAGCGATTTCCCATACGCGCCAAGGCTGGGTATCTACACTGGTCTATTACAATACAGCAGATTCGCGCGCACCCCCGAAGGTAAGAAAATTGGCCCTGCTCAGCTGCATGGGAACGCAAAGCGTCTGCTCAGGAAGCACGCCCCCGAACGCGGCTTCTTGCCTCAAGTTGACGGCGCTGAACCTGAGAATTACGAGCCTGAGTTTGGGTTAGAAGATAATGATGACGCCAAAAAGGCGAGGGAGCAACTAGGGCATCCTTCGGAGCGCTGAGCAGTTCATTAGGGATTAAATATTTATTGATACTAGTTGCTGAGTTGAAATTTAAACTACCTAGGTACGCTAGGCGGAATGCTGGTTTTGACGAGTCGCGACCTCTTGTTGACCGTAACCAGCTTCTTACCTAGGCTCACTTGCTATGCGGGCTTAGTCATCGAGACTCCGTTATGATATAATTGCCTCTTGCATTTTTGTATTAACCCATATACTGCTTCGCTCATTCTTTACTCTATCGGCTTTAAGGCATCTTTGCTGAATGGGCTATATACGATGATTCGTACGTCAATCTCGCGCGTGAAACAGAATACAATCAATATTGTGCGATGTTTATTACTGTTGATGATGATATCTAAAGGAAAAACTATCGTGCGCACCAGAATTCTCACCCAAGTATGAGAATTCTGCTAGCGCACGGGCTAAGGGGATATAAACACTTGTACGAGCCTTCCGTAAAGCCAGCTTTGCGAAAGGCTAGAGCTAAGGAAAGGGGTTGCAGCCAACTGCCAATATTCCAACATCCTATTTACCAGCCCCATCCACAAGTGCACTGACCAGCATCAGGAAGTTTTCTACTCGAATCCACGCAAGGTCTGTAATACTAAATACAGACCAAAAATGGTTGTTGACCGGATGAAGGAGTGTGTCAGGTCTCATGTTGCGGTCATAGGTCGCCTAGATCCCTTAGGATATGCACTGTTGATGCTGGCATCTCAGTGTTGTCAATCTTCGAACTCTGCTGCTCTTTCACCTCGCGAGCCGCCGCCTTGAGGGACGTCTTTTGACTAATGGGCAACTGTGGAAGGCCTTCTCGCTGACTTTGAGCAAGCCTACCCATCTGCTCAACAGCCGACTTCATCGAAAGGATTCGCTAGTGAAACTTTGTTAGCTCGCCTGTACGCAACTATGGAGTAGCTAAAGGCCTAAGACTACTTACTTCGCGACCGCTCGAGCGGATCTTCTCCGCCGCTTCGTTTGTTTTTGCCTCCAACTTGTTGATAGCGTCTTGCCTAGTAGCGTGGTCTGGGTCCAGTGGTAAATTGTAGAGTGCGGCGAACAGTGGGAGTAAATGTGTTCCTGACACATTGTAGTAGAATTCACAGCTACTCGCAATACATCCGGCATGGCCTCGGAGGATAAGCAAATTGCTGCATATGATCTATTAACCGTTAATTCCATTGAAAATAGTATGTCTCGCCCCGTGTTTCTTATGGCAGCTTACTTGTGCCTGAAATTCACTGAACGAAAGGCCGGCTACCGCACTTCCCCTTCCTAAGGCGTTGTTAATTTCTGTGGTGAGTGTAAGACACTCGTATTTCTGAAGGCGGTCAAGAATTCCCTTTATCCTGATAAAGTAAGTGCTCAGGTTTGCCATTTCGCCCTGCAGCCTCTCCATAAGCCCTGCGGCTTCACGTAGAACGTCACGGATTTGAGCCTTGCCGTTCCATTAGTTTCTCGGGTAAAGGAAAAGGGGTTCGTAACGCCTACCGTTGTAACTTCTTTATTATGGAGACGATTCAGTTTATGGGCTATTTCAATTATCTCTCTCTGATTCGCTGCGTAACTCTCAGCCCTCTTCTCAAAGTTGCTCAGAGCTGTTGCGCATGCTAATTCTTTCCGTGCGAGATCTTCTTGACGCCTATTCAAGAATGCATTGACTTGGCAGGTTAGCAAGTGATGAGAAAGGGTAAAAGTTTCAAGACGGGCATCATATCCTACCATCAATAGATCCAGTGTCTCGAATGAACATCTGGGGATTGAGGATCGGGACATGCTTAAAATAAGTCAATAACGAATACTGTGGCGATCTGAATAGGATTTGCACTCACATCCCCAAAGGCCTGTCCAGGTTGAGAGCTAGCCTCTAATTCTAGAGCAGCTGCCGACGCCTTCATCTCTTCCAATTTCGCAGCCCACCTGTTGTCCCCGGGCGAACCAACGTTGAGAGTAATCGACTTTTCGCTTTTCTTCAGCATCTCCGTAATTATCTATGAGAATTTGGTGTTTTAGCTATTTAGTAGTGCGAGGCTAAGTGATGGGAAGAAAACAGACCTTTCTACAATCGTTGAGGATATGGCATGCATCTCTGGAGGGCTTGCTGGAGGGCTGTATATCTCTGCAAAGATGTTCTGCCTGCGCTAGAAGGCCACGCATCTCTGTCTTTGAGTCCTCCAAACCACCCTCCGACAGTGACTGTAATTCCGAAACTAGCTCGGAAATAGCGTATGCTTTCGTGTAAGCCATCTCATTCGTCACAACACGAGTGTTGGTTGGTGCTTGTTGCCGACCAATTGATGCCTGCACGGGGTTTTGCTGTTGCCTAGAGTCACCATTTGACGATGCCCCAATTCCAATAGTAGGGTTCGCGAGTTTTTCGATAAGGCCCGGGGTTTTTCCAACCAGTGAGGTAGCATGGTGAATTGTCTCCAGAATCGGGTTCGTAATACTGACTAAGGAAACCAGGCCAAACGTCGACAATCCTAGTGCCCTTTAATCATCAAGAATCTATGTTTGGGGAACTTCCCTACCTCTATTCTTCTTTTTTGCCTTTTTTACATCTGACTCTGCCTCCATATACTTCTTTCTCTCGATTTCCAGCACCTTTGCGCAGTTGTTCATAAGATGTTCCACGATCTTGTTACTATCATTTAAGAGATCCCGGTCGAGCTTATATTCCTTGATCCTGCGTTCCATTGTAGCTTGTACACTATTAGTAGCCGCCTTGGGGCCCGACCGCTGATATCACTCACCAAATTCACTGTTAGTTGCTCGCGCCAGCTCTCCTGCCATGTCTCCCCATGTATCCATTTCCCTTCGGGTGGCGTTGGCGCGGTTAACGCAGTCATCCATACCAGAACTAAGCCGACTCATTCTCTCCTGAAGAGACGATTGCCCCGAGGGATCCGTCAGGCATTCAAGTATGCCGAAAACCTGTTAGTCATCATTAGAATTCATTTTTATGTACGGACGCCGACGGAGAGATGCCGTACAAGGCCAGACCTTCCAAACAAGGCCTGCAGGGTATCGTTGATAGCGCCCATGTTTTCACCTGCTGTGGCAAAGGCTTTGTGGCCCTGCTGGTAAAGGTGAACTAGGTTCACACTGAGTTTGTTACTCCTAGCCATATATTAGTGATTGAGCAGCTTGGTCAATACTGTTGATCGAGCATACTTAAAACTACTATCCACCTCCCGCACAATATCCACAGTTGCAGCATTAGACCATGCAAGTAGTCTAATATGTCCGAGGAGGTTAATGACTAGCGGAGCTGATGACAGAAAATCAGGCATATCATCCTTGAGTAGCATGCTGGCTTTGAGATTTTGGTGGAACTCGGCTATAGATTTATTTTGAATCTGCTGTAGTTGGCGTGCAACCTGGTTATCCGTACTGAACCCTTCCATGGTGACAATTAGGAGAGCATAGAACTAGGGAATAGGGCTGTAGATTGTAATCTTGATCTATCAAAGCATAAGGTCTCAGTTAGTTAACACTAGATACACAGCCCATTGGCGAGCGCGAGGGAGGTGGGCGAGACAACTATATAGAATCGAAAATAACACGAAGTGATTCAGCCTTGCTTGCTTAAATAAAAACCATACATGAGTTGGTGTGTAGTAGTTCTGCATCATCGCAAGGGCTTAATTGTCCACTAAGAGGAGGTTCTCAAAACACCCAGGGGGCTAGCACCCATTAGGAGCGTGTGATTCGACGCCACTCGCTGTGCTGTGATAGACTGGTTGAGGTTATTGCTACTCTGCATGCACAGCCCCTTCATCAGCTGGAAATCGAACATCGTGAGGGTGTGCCGCAAACAATACACTGAAGCTTACTGGTGTTATGGGGCATGGGTGCGATATCATGATGCGGCATTTCCTTGATTCATTCTTACGAGATTAGACACGGCGCCTCGGCAGTTCACTCGCCAATTGTCCTAGGGGATAGGTAGTAATTAAACGTGCGTTTCCAAGTATATTCGCCTGCATGAGGAAGGTTGGTGATTGTAGCGTCCAGCCCCTGTTATTCGACATGACCTTCGCCTACCTTTCAAGTAGTCTACATCCAAATAGAGGGTCTACATCTACGGACCCAAAATGTTGCAAGAGCTGGTCTCGCCCCCAAACCTATTTTAAATAGAAACATCGACACTGTTATCTAACGATGCAACCCTCGATGGCTCACCTATCGGTCCCGAGCTCTAACCCTAACCATCTAGGGGGTCATGTAGTATTACTCAATGAAATCCGTATCTACAACTCGCTCGTGTAATTAAACCTCGCGCTAGCAAGGGTTTCTTCGAATGGCGCTTCCCCCCNAACTTATCCAGCACCTCGAGGTCATCTACACCATACTGACCGTCAAAAATGGCTGAGATTGTAAGTGACCTTTCCACGGAACACAATAAGCTGAAGCTACAATCATACACCCTAGAGGAGAAATGCAGTTCCCTGTCGACAGAACTAGATGATACTATTGAGGTTTCCAAGGGGCACATCAATGCCAGCATGAAGGAGACAATGATACACTGGAAGATCTTAGTGGAGGCAGCTCAGAATTGCGAAAAACAGGCTATTGAGTGGAGGGCGCGCCCGGCATTTCGAAAGGCAATATCAGTGAGTTTCTACAGTCCTAGTAATATGCACGAGAAGAAATAATTTGACGAGGGATAGAAAATATACGATATATTGGCGTCCCGCACTCACCTGATCCACCTGCCTACCTCCGGTGCTATTGATGCCTTGACGAGAACAAAAGCTCAAGCTGATAGCTTTCGAAACCGCACATACGAGATCGAACAATCGGCGATTCAATTGTTCTCCAAGTCTTCACAACTTAACAAAGACCTTCTGAGTCTGGAAGAGGCAGTGAGGAATATGATACTAGATAAGAAAAGGGATGCGGCCCTGTTAATGCAAAAAGGAGGAGAAACTGATACTGCGTTGAAGTGGAAGGTTCACCAGCAACAAGAAACCCAAAGGCGTGTGAACAAGACAGCTTCGAAAAAGCACAAGTGGGATGTTGTATGTGAAATATCAAGGCCCAGAAAACTAATTGTTGTTGATAGATTTACAGGCACATGAAATATCCAGGGTCATCTTGGTTACTTACCCGCTCACGAAACACAAGAGCAGGTGGGCTTTCTCGCTCTTGAGACACATTCCCCTAGTAGCCGTCGCTGACCTATTGCACAGGAAGTACAGTGCAAAACTGTCTACTCTGGAAAATGCTCAAACTTCTCTGGCTCATGATCAACAATTTCTTGAACGTGAAAGTCGAGATATAAACCATTTCCTTATGATCCTACAAGAAGCTGCTCAAAAATTGGCTTCTATCAGCACGTCAACCCAAGCTATATCAGAGCGAGCCGACGATATTTGTACAAAAGCCCGCAATGTTGCGCAAAAATGCGGCATTTCCATCAATGAGGCTTCGGAAATAGGCCGTGCAATCGGTTCCATAACCCTAAAGATTCGGAGCGGTGACCATGCACCATACTTGCAACAACGACCACTAATCATCGAGGCGTTGCAAAGTATCAGTAGTCATATCAACGGCAACCCTCTTATTTACGGCCCGGGGGTCCGGATCGAAGCACAATCACTTGATAATGCACTTCACGCCTTCCGTAATTCCAAGTTCCCGACGATCTTCAGCGGAGGGGCCACGAGGCCACAGGGCTTAGAAATAGGCGATCTATGACATGACATATTACAAGCCTATTTACTCTGCTCATTTTGGAAGTGATGCTAGCTACTTATAGACCTAGAGCTTGTTATCTGAAGAGGTGGGTGTGGCAGTTACTCCTAGGGTTCGGTTAAGTAGGTCCGTGGTGAAGAATTAGCCTTGGGTAGCTCCTCGTAGTAGGCTACCACAGGTAACATAATCGGCTTTCTGTCTTTTAGTGAATTCCTTAGTGTCTCGGAGGTGTTCAATGAGAATCGAAGACATATATGAACTTCTCATACATGATATATATGTCCATAGAGCTCTTGCCCTTCATTGACAGCTTGGCGAGACTATTATGTCAGGTGATAAAGTCGCAATACCGCTAGGGGTGGTTATATTGATAACTGTGGTCTACATATATAGGACCTGTGGTCCCATTAGGTGCCAGGAGGGCCAGAAATCAATGGGTGTGTCTATTGGGCCCTATGCACTGGGACCCTCTTGTATCTAATAAAATGAATACCTATTATATGTGGTATAATTTAAAAAAAATTAAAGTTTAATTGAATAGGTTTTCTTTTTAAAAAACTAACTAGTATAAAACAGGGGGTTTCAAGGTGTAGAGTGCAAATTTTACTTCACGCTATTTGTTCGGGAAGTACCCGTGAAAGACCTGTTCGGGTTGATTCCGGGCCCTCTACAGACTACTTACTCCTGCAACACATTATACAGCTCTGAGGACGTGCAGGAAAGCCTTCAGCCATTCACATATCTAATGCACACAGCTTAAAGTGGTCTTTATTCTCCTCAAGATGTGAACATAGAGCCCAGTTTCTTTCACCCACCAATTCATTCTCACTTAACAATACATTGGTCCTCAAAATGTTATCCATACTTGCAGAGAATGTCGCTGTCTTTTACAGCAACCATTCTATTTACTTGTTTTTCCCCATTGCTTTAATCAACCTTGCAGTCCTCTACTCTCTAATTGACCATATATTCAAGCCTGTCGGGAAGCGGAGAGGTCGCAATGGTCAATTGCCTTGTCTGCCGCCGGGCCCAAAGGGCGCCCCAATCCTAGGCAGTTTATTATCTATGAGAAGTATTAGAGGAGACCCTGATCACAGATTTGTAAGTGATTGCCTCAGAATCATGTTGCGCATTCGGAGAGTTAATCGATATGGCGCCCCTAGCTTCGAGAGATGGCAGACAAGTATGGAGAGATGACAACTGTGCATTTGGGACAAAAGACATGGGTGCTTCTAAATAGCAGCCGGGTAGTCTCCGAGATCATCGCAAAGAGAAGTAGCGTTACCAACACCAGATCGCCCATGCCAATTTCCAGCGGGGTTGTCAGTCACGATCGACGATCCCTAATCCTTCCTCAAGAGGCCTGGGCAGAGCGTCGTCGGGTCATGCACAGCCTCCTGAATGGCTCGGCACTCAAGCAATACGGCGCCTGGCAGGAAGAAGAGAGCGCACAGATGATGGCCGAATACGTCTTCAAGCCCGAGCAGTGGTATAAGCATCACTTCCGGTACGCCAACTCTGTCGTGCACCGCATAACTCTCGGCGACCGACTCGTCAAATCGACCAAAGAGCTCAGCGAGCTGCAGAACGTCGTGACCTTCTTTGTCGGGAGCATTGGGTCGAGCCTAGTCGACTGGTTCCCAGACGTGGCGAAGCTGCCCAAGTTCCTGCACTTCTGGGCGCCGCAGTGGGAAAAGCTGGGCAAATGGAACTACGACGTGTACAACTCATGGTACGAGCCCGCGCGCGCCAAGGTCGAGGCCGGGACCCGACCCGGCCGGGAGTATCCCGGCATCGACCTTGAATCGCTGCAGCCACTCGGCATTGTCAGCCGCCGTCTGGTTAAATGGGTCATCACTAGAAGCAAGTCAGCAACGGGAAAGCCGAGCCCAAGAGCAGTATCTCGACCCACTCATCATATACTATCCATCGTGCCTGGTGCTTCAGTTCTTCATCAGTAGGCACGTGCCGATTCGGGTTGTTGGCCGACATCGTTGCTGTCACAAAGCGGCCGAGATCTCTCGCCAAGCGGCGAAAGCAGTTCGCGTCGTTCAGAAATCTGGCGCCGGGTTTTATGGAGCTTGTGCTGGATCCACCGGGGGACTGGCTGTTGTGAGGGGATACCTGGACGGGATGCAAGGGACCGGTGTTGGTGGTTGAAGCGTGTCTCGTGCTTGACTGGGAGCCGCCACTTGACGCCGGGCTCGTGCGGCATGGCTTTGGAGGGTGCCTCTCTCTGAAGTGTCCGAGCCATTCTCTATCGTCGGCTGCTGTTTGGTTCCACTCGTCATCGACTTCGTAAACAATAATTCTGGCTTGGTGTTGCAAGTCGGCATCTGTGGGCTCTTTGCCGAGTAATCTTTGCATCTGAAGGTACTCTCCAAGCTCAGCTTCGAGGCGGCTGTAATTATGAATGGTAGAATCAATCGTCTTGGGGTCGGTTGATCGCTTATAGGCATCGCCGACATCCTCGCTCCGGGGAAGATGCGCTCGTTGTCTGAAGTCCTCGAGCCAAGACGAAGAGGTATTAATCATGCGGATAAACCAATTTGCCAGGGCCTCAGATGGGTTGCTTGATCTTTCCTCCATCCTCCCTAGAACGCGACACGCTTCGTCCTGCAGCTCGTGGTCCATCGCGGTTAGTCCCAGCAATAACTTAGCGTGTACGTAATCCTGCAGCTCTCTCTCAAATTCACAGTTCTCGAAGATGTCAGATTTGCCATTAATACGCAGAGACGAGAGGCAATTGGAGCCAGGAGCTCGCGGGTGGAATGCCGCTTGGCGTTTAGCTTCTTCAGAAGACAAGATTAGGTCACAAAGCCACGAGGAGGATGTCATGCCGACGCCTTTCAGCATAACCTCGGCGCCGTAGACAACACGGCAAGCCTCTTGTTGAATCTCCGAATCGCTTGGAGAAATACCAAGCTCTTCTTTTTTATTCGTGATCCACCATTGCAGCTCCAATTTCAGAAGCTCGTACGCATTGGTCGGAGTACCAGATGAGGGCCGACTCGCCTCGAAAGGAAGAGGCGATTGCCTCTCATCGTGAATTAAGTCTGTGAAAAGAGGTCAGATACTGATACGTAGAGGGAACCTGGCGCTCAACTCACAGGGAGGAATTGAATTCTCGACCATTTCGAGAACAGGTGCGTCGAAACCCCAATCACCCTTCCAGTCAGCCATGGTATTACCCGTCTTAAAGTGTTCAGCGAGATGGTCGACTCGTACCGTCCAACTGTCGAGCACGGTACCACAGAAACCACATCGCGATCGGATTTCAGGAGAGGTTACTCGCCATTTATCCATCGCCCATGGAAGGAATTTTACATCGTGAACAAGGCGGAGATGCTGCCGCAAGTGATCTTTGCGGTAGAATGTCCTTTCCTCCTGGGTTCGTTCAGTACAGCCGGAGAAGTTATGCGACTCGATATGTGCGTCGTCTGGGTTTACTTCGCCGCAGAAGACGCAGGTTGTTAGTCCATTTTCAGGATTGACAGTTCGAGGACCCTCGGGGGAGCATATCCACCGCTCAAGGGACAGGTGGAGTGACTTTTCGTGGCGCTGCCAATCGTGTTTGGTCCTGAAGGTTTCCGTACAGAAAGTGCATTGGAAAGTCTTGGGTGGCTGGCTCGGGTGTTCCTCGGCGCGCTTTGGCGGCGCGCGCCTTCGTCGCCGCCGGCCCCGGTTGCTTCGAACAAATGATGGGATGGACGAGCCACGGGACTGGTTGGAAAAGGCCGACGCAAAGGAGCCACCGCTAGAGTGCGAAGTCCCCCAACTACTAGCCGACGACTGATTGCAAATCGACCTACTAGATCCGTCATCAGATAGATTCCAGACATTGGGACTCGTGCGACCAGAGCCCGATGTCGCCGAGTACGAGCCAGAGGCTGAGACGGCGCGGGCAATTGCGGTGACTGAAGCAGGTTCGTTTTCGGGTGGAGAGTTCTCCCAACGCTGGAGCGGATTCATGTTTTCGAATAACCCGGGTGTGCCCCTCCGTTGGGGAATGTCAATGGCCTTGTCATAGCACTAGAGTCAATAATGTCCGCTTATAGTAAACATAACTTAGAGTTTCCGGAGCTCGCATGAGTAGCAAGNCTAAAAAAAAAATGCTTGTCAAGGCAATTGACGGCCCAGATATGCTAAAAAAGGGAGAGAGGGGGTTGAAAGGCTCTAGGGAACTAACCTGGGCATATCCTCGGCCAACATGAGGCGATGTCGCCCGAGTTGGTTGGATCTTCCCTCGACGCCGAGCGTTGGCTAGCCAATTAGTGATCTGGGTCTTGTTCAATCCAGTGATCTTCTGTAGGCTCTCTCTTTCCTCGTCCGTGGGGTATGGATGATGGCTGTGTGTCACGACCCAGTTCTTAAGCACCTTGACCGATTCACGGGAGAAGCGAGCACCGATCTTAGGCGGATGTTGAGGACGTGGCGATAACGGCATCACATCGGCGACGGCCGTCGTCAGGGGCGCCGCGGGTTCCGAGTTCATGATGGCAGCTAGCTCATCTTCATGGAGAATCGAGGTCTCTGGCCTGTCGCCCATCGTGGGCCAAGGATTTGCAGGGAAGGTAGCCCCGTCTTCTGAAGCGAGGTTGTTGGTCGGGGGACCGAAACTACACTGCCGGCGAAGCGCCACACAGCTAGTACAATAACCCTTGTACTTACCCTCCCTGATCCTCTTGCACTGGTAGGCCCATTTAGAGCAATTAGTACAAGGAGCTTCCGGCGTTTCCCAAGAGAACTGCGAGGTTCCCGGTGATCTCTCTTCCGAGTCAAAGTCCGGGTACGCCGGCGTGTCGATATCCTGTTGCATTTGGGTAGACTCGTAATGTTGAAGTGCCCAATAGGACCAATCATCCCCATCGACATCACCAAAGGCGAGGTCCATGCCAGGGTCCTCTGATAAGCCTGGTGCTGGCGCCTGGACGATGTCAGGAGGGTGAGGCGCGCCCTCGGAGCTGACTAGCAGGTCAAACCCCGTGCTAGCGGCGGCAGCATCCCAGTTTACGAAATCCATCTCTTCAATGTCTTCGTTAAGCTCTTCTGGGATGGTTGTCATTCAAAGTGCACAAGAGAAGCCGTCTTGTCGGAGGCACGTGCCGGCTGAGTAACCGCCACGATCAGTAACTGACAGGAAGGGCGTTCCCACAAGTATACAAGTTCCAAGATCGGGGGGGTGACCGGACAAGACCCGAGTGAGATGACGAATATATTGGTAGATAATAATCAGAAAGAAAGAAGGAGGGAAATTAGGGGGGAAGAGCCTGATAAGCAAGTGGGCTAGTTTCACTTATAGAGCTTAAAGAGAGCAGATATCCAGCAGCAGCTTTCAAGGTGGTTTATTCAGTCAATACCACCAACGCAGCTAGGATAGGAAACTAGTAGCGGTCAGCATCGGCAGATCTCGACAATTGTCTGCATAACAACTACCTCTCTGTAACGAGGTAGGTAGACATACATACCTGCTATCNGGGGGGTAGCAGTTGTTGGTACTATGTGTACATGCGCAGAGGGGAGGAGAGGACGAAGACCGGCTCCTCGATGAAGAGTCATGCTCCCCTCTCATATTCCACAATATAGTACTTACAGCCAGTACTGTAGATAGGTCGGTTGTCTACTTACTTACAGCAAGCCTGCCTAGTACAGAATGGAGATGCGCGCCTCAAAGGCAAATGCAGGGATCTTACCCATTGTCATCATGGGGTATGAATAATTGTGGAGTCGTGCGCCCTTGACTTGACATGCAGGGAGTCAAGTCGGATGCCAAGCCGGCCTAGTCGGTCCATTGCGATGTTAGCATCTGCTAAGGGTCTCCCTCAGTCATATTCTAGAGATTCAAGTGTAGTCGCCGTAGCTCGGAGCTGAGCTAGTGAAGCCGTTCTCCTCGGAGGCTTCTAGAAAACTGGGGACTATCTCTGACGATACCTGCTTGTACTTGTAGAAATAATAAGTACCTATTACGTAGCTGTCCAGCAAACTACCTACATATAGGCCTAGAGGAGTGACTCTTAAGGAGCACATACCACATGCCTATTGGTACATAGGTACCTACCCACCTATAATGTAATATAGATATGTAGATACCTACTGCACCCACTGCTTAACTGTTTCTTCTCTCTCACTCTCTTTTTCTCTCTCATGGTCCAAGGCGCCAGAGGTTCCTACCGGTCCCCAAGAGAACGGGCACGTCAAAGAGCAGGGTTACTCATATTTGACAAGCGTCTTTACTAAGTAAACAGAACAGGGAATGGAACGCCTATGCAGTTACATGACTTATGTACATACATACTAGGTAGACAGGCGTCTTTTTTTCCACCGGTACAGTATTCTGTATATATTATCCAGACTAGCCTGTAACACGGAGCGGTGGTCGCTCGGAGCCATTTCCCATCTTTTCGATCGGCAAGATGAGACGGAGCGTCTAAAGGCAGAGCCACTTTCCATGTCCCGGCCGCAACGGTTACCCGTCCGGTCCTTGGCCGAACAGGGTTATCGGCCTGGCCTAGGTAGTCTAAGAGTTACAGACTTGAAACAAATGCGCAATCGGGACCGAATGGCTACCGGGGGCTCGGGGCTCGGGTCTCGGGTCTCGGGTCCGAAATCTTATGAATTCAATGCTATTTATTCTATGGGTGCTTGTTTACCGAGTCAAACCAAAACAGATCGTGCTAGATACTTCATAACAATCGCAGCCGTGCAAGGCCAATGCCCTCTCTGCTTCTTATGTAAACTATTACGCAATATGTGTGACTTGCTCTCTAAGTAATCCGTTGACTGCTTTTCTACATACCTACCACTGGAAGTATCAAGTATGTAAGTGTCTACTAGGCAGGGAGAGAGGTTGGAAATATCCCAGGTGCTTTTCGAGTAGGAGTCAGCTAGGATTTAGGATACGTGCCGCACGTTGCACTCGTTAAAGGCTGAGACAGATGTCCCGAGAACCCATGACCCTAGCAATAAAATACCAACCAATTAAAAATTACCGCCATCGTCTCTAACCTCGAATTCGGGACCGCCCTCACGAGCAATAGCGTTGTGATACAGAATCCTACGAGCCAGATAATTTAAAGATAGTCCTAGTCCTACTCATCCTACAACTCCAAATTGTCACTCTATCAGCAACGGAATCAGCCTATAGTTGTAGTACACATAACTAATATTTGTAATATCGTCGCCGCCGACTAGGAGTTAATTGGCCAATTATTATGTAGAGGATTTAAAATACAGAGAACGTTTGTTTTCACCATTAGCATTGGAATTATTGATGAATTAATAACAACATTATCTTCTTAGATTTACATATCCTAGATATTCTTCTAACGTTTATGTCCACAGAGACCCTATCAATGCGAAGCTCTCTAGATAGCGCCTAACTCCCGCCCTTTCATAAATGGTATCTTATTGACCCGTGCCTCCTAAATCATATATATGCGCGGGGAGACCACCTTCAAAAAAGAAGAAAAAGCAATAATAAAAGGAGGTCGGTGAAAATGTGTGGCGGCACATTCCTAGCACGCTAGAATAGTTGTAGTTCTCAGGAAGTCTGTAGAATCGCGGCGTGAACGGCCGGCCCATCACCATTCGGGTGCGTGAGCGCCGTCGAGTTCTGTGGTCCCGGTTTCAGATAGCAGTTCCCAGGGGCATTTGCCTGCGCMGTCATGTCAAGTCAGGTTGCTGCAGGACCGCTATGGTGGTTGAACAGTAATTGTGCTCGGCGACAGACCTTGACCTTCGTCGACTAGCTTGGCAAAGGCTTCCACAGCCCTCTGCGAGGTGAAGATGAGTCCTCCATAAGCACTGTCTACGCTGTTGTTTATCCTCTTTTCCCGGAGGAGCTGCCTCACGCTCTCCAGCCCATCTTCGGCGAAGCAGTGTTGGAGCACCGGCACAAAGGTGGGTTCAAAATCAAATTCTCCATGCGGGGTCGAGAAGAGATCTTCGTAGGCATCTGTCGGTGAGGATTTGGTTTTAAGAAGAAGCACAGGGGTTTTTGACCCGTCTGGGTTTGAAGTTGGCTCTGCAGCCATATGAAAGAAAGGAAAAAAACAAAAAAGGAAGCGTTGTACCGAAATGGCGATAATCACGCGTTCAAATAGAGACACTTCCAATATCACAAGCAATTTTCATTGATTGGTCTATCTACCAGTGATGTCAATACCTACCTCAGCTCCCTAACATTAGGTCGTACAGTGCTAAATACTGTACCCAATCCTGTGTTTATACTCTATCGATAACAGACCCCTGCCAGGTTAGATCTAGCCCGCCGAGATATTGGCCGAGATTCTTCTGGCTGGAGCTACACAAGGTAGCATTACAAATCGCCGCCTGCCGATGCGGTTGAGCCCGGCTTTCGATCTACTGCTTCATTATCGCAAGACTGCCGTTCATCTCCGTGATTTGCCAGCGTTGTCGTAAATGACCTGATTTTCCTCTGCCGACTTTTCCCTTAATTTAATTTTTTTTAGCCCATAACCGTTTCATTTTTAGACAACATGGCTGTGGATCTACCGGAATCGCAGCCATCTCCGGCGTCTCCCGCGAAGCTGCCTCCGGGCTTTGTTCTAGACAAAGATGGCAAGCCGTACGCACTCCTCTCCTCTACATACAGTGCCCCTCAAACGTTGCAGCCACGGCCAACTGACAGGTATTCCCGCGCATTAGGTGTCGATCGTGTAACTCGAAAGCCTCCTTCAGCCAGTGGGCCCAACAGACCAGGTCTTCTCTCAAATCCGGTGTTGGTGTCGCGACCGGAGCTGCCGCCGCTGCCGCTGCCACGACGGCTACTGCCGCTACTGTGACTCCCTCTATGCCCGCNTAATGACTGCCCCCCCCGATGTCGAGGCTCTCGGCCGGAGCACCTGGACCCTCTTACATACCATCGCCGCGAACTACCCGAAATCGCCGAATTACAAGGAGCAATCAGATCTCAAAACTTTCATGGGCCTGTTCTCCCGTCTCTATCCCTGCTGGGTATGTGCCGAAGACTTCCAGAAATACATGGAAAAAGAGCAGATTAGAGTCGACAGCAGGAACGAGTTCGGTACGTGGCTCTGCGAGGCACACAACGCCGTCAATACGAAGTTAGGCAAGCCCGTGTTCGACTGTTCCAAATGGGAAGAGAGGTGGCGAACTGGATGGAAAGATGGACGGTGTGATTAGACCCGTTTATCCTCCCTTTTTCTCATCTACATATGCCACATCTCGTGAGAATCTCGAGCACGCCACTAATTGCGGGCTGCTTTATGTAGACCGCCATAACTGACTGTTTTTTTGGCGCTTGTAATACCAGTGTACACTATTAGACCACAAGTTTGAAGAAGGGCCGAACATGGGATTGGCGTTCGGTAAGATCTCTAGAGAATTGCATCGCCGCTCATGATTATCTTTTTTATTCCTTCCTAGTCTGCTTTACTGCTTATTGGGTAGGGTAATTTCACTGCCCTATAGGGATTAACAGAGACCTGACCTGTCAAATTAGGGACAAAGAGTCGGATGCGTTTAAAAAAAAAAAACTCAGGTATCCAAGAGTTGTTAGGTTACACTAGATGTCAAAAATTCGACTATCCATCGCTGCAAACCAGGGTTGATCCCCTCGCTTGCTCGCTTGGCCTCAAAGGTTAAAGTTTCTGTAAGCGACTTACCTCTGGACCCAGCGAAAGGGTCCTAAGTCGCTGCCTCAATGCAGAATAAGCCCGTCGCTATCGGCCAATGAAAGTGGGCACCTTGGACGGATGTGGTACGTTCGGGACCCGGTATGCGGATACATTGCATCATTACGTATCTACCCAGTGCTCTGCACCCCACCTCGTGAGTGAATACTGTCAGTCCACCGTGGTCTGGAGGGTCTCTGCTCGGCCTTAAGTGGCCGTTCGAGACGGAAGACCTTGTAATAGTTACCGGAAAGTGAGTAATAGCCCACCAACATGCGAATATCCTCTCACCTTTACCTTTCCTTACCGAACCAATCCGACGGTATCTATCTCATGTAGTTGCGTGGCGTTGCTTGCTTAAACCACTCACCACTGGCTGCTAGGCAATTGACTATCTAGATACAGAATACAGTACATACTTCATATATATTTATACCCTGGTTTCAGTCTCAGTCTCAGTCTCAGTCCCAGGACCCCCACCACCACCACCATCAACACCTCCTCATTGTATCCTTTACCCCCCTTTTCACTAAGCTATTGTATATATATATTTACCACCAACAGAATATATATATACGTATAAGCCTTAACCCAACCTTCAAACAAACATCGACAAACATAATAGACACATAGACAGGCCATTGGGAACGACATCACACATCCTCACACAAAATGCCACAAGACATCAGGACAGCTAGTCTCACCAAACCAGTAGATGTGGCTGAATACCTCTTTACAAGGCTTTACCAAATTGGTATTCGGTCCATCCATGGCTTGCCCGGAGACTTCAACCTAGTCGCCATCGACTACATACCCAAAGTCGGACTTGAGTGGGTTGGCAATGCGAACGAGCTCAACGCAGGTGAGTTGTCAAATATGTTATGTTTATATAATTCAAGACTGGGCGACTGATAAAGCTTCCTTACAGCATATGCTGCTGATGGCTATGCTAGAGTAAAGGGCATAGGCGCCATCGTGACGACATTCGGTGTAGGTGAGCTCTCTGCCATTAACGGCTTGGCCGGCGCCTACAGCGAGAGGGTGCCTGTGGTACACATTGTAGGATGCCCATCGACCATCTCCCAGCGTAGCGGCATGTTGCTGCATCACACGCTAGGCAATGGCGACTTCAACGTCTTCGCCGGCATGAGCGCCAGCGTCTCGTGTGTGGTAGCCAAGCTCAACGATCCGTCTGAGATCGCTGCGCAGATCGACCACGCACTGCGCGAGTGCTACTTGCGCTCTCGCCCCGTGTATATCATGCTGCCCACAGATATGGTGACCAAGAAGGTCGAGGGCGAGCTGCTAAACACCGAGATCGACCTCCACGACCCGAGTAACGACGAGGACAAGGAGAACTACGTTGTTGATGTCGTGCTCAAGTACCTCCACGCCGCCCAGCGGCCCATCGTGCTAGTCGACGCCTGTGCCGTGCGGTCTCGTGTGCTCGACGAGGTACACGCCCTCATTGACAAGACCAAACTGCCCGTATTCGTGACACCC
>JAPESX010001129.1:0-11387 GCA_029590615.1 Nemania bipapillata | reverse complement strand
CCCCCGCTGGCGGTGAAATCCCTACTGACGCCGAAATTCCTGCTCCTGCTGCCATCCCTCCCGTCGCTTAAATAATAGCCGCGCCTAAGTTGTGGCGTTGACTGAACAGACCCGCCGAGCCAGTCAGCGTCCGGTCTTATTACGGCGGCCTTCTTTCGCTCTTCGTGATGGCGCGGCCTTGACGGCACGAGTCGACGTAACGCGCAACCCTCAAGTGCGCTATTGCACTCGGGGTGTGGTCCTTTCTGATAACTGCATATATCCTATGCATTCTTTTATTC
Organism: Nemania bipapillata; assembly: GCA_029590615.1. Lineage (NCBI taxonomy): Eukaryota > Fungi > Ascomycota > Sordariomycetes > Xylariales > Xylariaceae > Nemania > Nemania bipapillata. The sequence continues at coordinate 11,106 of JAPESX010001129.1, read as the reverse complement.
TACTACAACGAGCATCTACCCCCCTTTTTTTGTTTTCATCGTTCATAACACATGGCATCAACTTTTCCTATGCTTGGACGTGAAGGCCGTTGGACGGCTACTACCCATACTTGTCACCGTTGGCTAGGTCGATAACGTATGGGACCCGATGCTTCTCTTAATTTCCTTATTTCTCATATTGTTATCTTGTTTCATCACCCAGCACGACTCACGGCGCATATGACCACCTACGGCTAGAACTCCTGTAACGCACACGACGATTTGCTCTTTTTTTGGCAGACATTACCTCGGCCGGGTGCCCATCGAATTCTTTGAAGAGGGGATTTTTGGATCTAATCATCATTTTGGACATCAATTTTTTTGTTCCCTCCTTGTATCACTACCAGCGCCGACTAGCAAAGGCATGTTTGTGGGAGAGGTCGAGAGAGAGAAAGTCATTTTGGTGGATGAGGGAAGAAAATAGGTCAACGTCGGCCTACTTCCCGCCTCAATAGAACACCTCGGAGTTGAAGAGGCTAACCCGACAAAACAAAACAAAAGACACGGACAGAAAACAGAGAAGCCACGAGCAAGACGGAACGCTGAGATCACCAACCTCATTACGCGCACTCGGATTTATTTATTGGTTTTTACCCTTGTTCCGCCACGGCAGCAGACTCAGTCAGGCGCCTCTACACGCAATACACCAAGAAAGCAAGAACTAGGAGAAAATTTTTTGTAGGCAGAATACAAGGCTACGAGATAGGCAAGAGAAATACCCCGGCTTTTTCTTTGACTAGGAAGGGCGAGGGTTTACGCAAAGTTGAAAAAGAGTGGAATGTTGAGCGAGGGGCAAATCGTGACAGTGACCAGGTCGATCAGGATCCGGATCGGGTGAAGCTGGAGCCGCGGCGAAAGGGAAAGGTACAGGTAGTCTAGTCGACCGCATGCTGAGTCAGTTAAAGAATTGAAATATATATAAGACCCCTCAAGAAATGCAAGAGTCTAATGATGGTCTATGCTATAAGTAGAGGCTCGCCTAAAGACGAGGTTGGTTTCGGTGGTTGCCATTGTGCGATGCCTTCTTGTTGTATCTCGTAGCTGCGGCTTTGGCTTATCGAATATTAGACTGAACAAGGCTCTTACTAATACGCGGTATAATGAATAAAACCCCGTACAAGTGGTTCTGCTCGTGATGAACAAGGGCTCAGGCGAGTAGCTACCTGCATTCTCTATCTCTGAGGGTACCCAGGTATCCGATCCAGCCTGTGGAGTTCCTAATAAAAGGCGCTATTGTGTCGTCCTTATTGGTTCTATCGATCAGGATTTTATAAGCATTATGCATCAGTCAGAGAGACTCTGCTCTTAAGTCTCATGCTGTCTAAGGCCATGAATATACCATTTGGAGTTGTAGTTGGCCTTTATGCCCATGTTTGACTATCTCGCATCGTAGTCTTGAATTATATCTCCTAAGCCTGGCTCACCAAGTCACACTCAAGTAATAATGACCATGAATCTCTACTAGGCAATGGTGAGTTTGAGCAGAGGCATGATTGGAATAAGTAAGACCGTCTCATTTCTAGAAGCTTTAGACTTTTAGTGTGCATGAACCCTTACGATGAACCCGCCAGTTCATATTGATCATTAATAGCAACTGGTAAGGTTGTTGTTGGCGGTTTGGTGAGATAGGGCCAGGGGGTATCGAAAATTGTCTTCTTTAGTTTGGCTTTGAGAGAGTATGGTAGAGAGTATGGGAGGGGCAACATCGTGTTGATCTCCAACCATGCTCCATGTCAGTCGTATCTATATATACACATGATATGGCATATATGCGATTGGTTTTTCGTAAGACCCATCATCCCGTTGGATCTCGAATGGCAGTCGCTCTGCCTATACATGAATACGTGTCTAATCCTCATTCGTATCGTACAAACCCAGCGTCTTTCATCGTCCTCTCCGTCGTGGTTAGAGCCGTCGTTGCAGTCATGACCGCAACTAGGTTTTTATGCTCTAGTAGCAAGAATTGGTTAGTCGTATTGTCGAAGCTGCAACTGCGCCTGTCTTTGAGGAAGATGGAGAGTCCATTAGGCTTACGGAGGCAGTAGGAACTCGCTCCACGGGCTGGTGAAGAAGGCGACGGCAACCTAAGAACAACGATTAGCAGAGGGCCGGCAATAAGCGACCAGTACCGCGCGAGATAGAAATATTGACAACATACACCAAAGATGGCTATACTCTTGACAACTGACGCATTCTCGGCGGAGGTGAGGGCACTGTATGTCGAGGCGATGATACCCTTTGGGGCACCACGGGAACGAGGCCCGCTAGGCTCAACAAGTATTCTCTTGGGCGGCATTTTCGTGTTCTTAATTTCTTTTTCTTTCCCTCGCGTAACTAAATTTATGGGACTGGTTGGGAGGGTAGCTAAGTGTCAATACCTCTAGAGCGTGGTGGACGTCGCATCAACCACTCAATAAAAGAAAATTAAAGCTTGCTCGATGATGACGAGGGACAAAAGAAATACCTAGCGGGTGGAGGAGATTAGTCGCCCTATCAGCAATCTACCCACCAATTCATAGGTCTACTAACCTATTCTGTACATAATTAGTTCAATCGATAAGGGAGGCACTTTGTACTCCACGATAATAACGTCACCAATGCATACATACCTACCACTTGGCCTCGACTAGGCCTAGGCTTTAGATAGCTAGGTTAGGACCTAGGTAGTCAAGAGCTACCTGTTGGATATAATAGGTATTGCCTACGCGATGTTTTGCCTACAGAACAATTGAATCCATTTGTTTTTTATTTGTCTTTCTAACTACACACACATATACACACACGTATTTATATATATATTATATGTAAATGGCATGGATTTCCTTTTTTGAAGGCCCTATCTAGATCGCTTACGATACCGTGATTCTCGATTCTTGGATTCTCGGACTGATGATGGATGAATTGACCCGAATCGCCCATCCCGGTCCTGGGGGCTTTCTCCCATCACGAAGCTCCTTACCATCACCTACACCGAGTACTGCATCAAGTCGCGTCGCTGCTCTACTTCCTCGCCCACGTTCCAAGCCACTGGCGCCTGGATCGCGAAAAGAGGATTATGCTCGCGATTACGTCGCGCGAAGACTGCTGCACATATCACGTCGCTATGTTAAGAAATTTGGTATTCCCGATCCTGCGGATGAAGTCACTGGCTACGAGGGCATGGATGAAGTATGCCGCGATCTTGACGAAGTCGTGGATGTCCTGTGGTTTTCGGGAACCCGTATGCTTGCTCACACTCTTGCCCTCTGATCCTTCCTCTGTTGACCTCTCTCTCTCTGTCTTTCTTCTTTTCCTCCTTTCTTCTGACATTGTGAAATGGCCTCGATATGTAGCTAGCCTTCAGATCCCCTACCTCCTCAACGTCGCGCTTGCCTTTAATACCTACTTGGCCTCGTTCCCGCCTGCGCCTCGGCCTACGTTTTCCTTCCTTCGAAAAATAGATCACTGCTTTGCAAGCCTGCTTGTAGGATACGATGTCAAGTCAAGGGACCCGCTGCCGGGGTTCTCCTCTGCAGTCGACAACAGCACAAAGATGAGGTTTTCACGAACCGACATGGTGCGCTGCAAGAGTTTAGCTGACGAGACTCGTATGCTTGTTGCAATGGTAATGAGCGGTGAGGTAGATGTGGTTGATGACGTTAACGATGAGACCATCATACAACGGCCTGCGCGTGCGAGAACCGAGGCTCCACGCGGGTCTGTTGGAGCCCCGAGCCCGGCCCTACACGGCCTCGAGGGAGTTGAAACAGTAAAAGTAGAAGAAATGAGCGACGAGGACCACCTCGACTTTAGTTCCGTAGATGAAGGTTTTGCCACCCCCACCAAACGAAAAGCTGAGGAAATACCAGAGGACATTACCATGACTGACGAGGCCGACGCCGACGCCGTAAAGCCGAAACGTGTCAAAGTCGAGGATGATGGAGCCGCTAGTGACGACTTCGGAGGTATCATGTTGGCTCGTACCGGTTCGCACTCACCGCTAGCTAAAGACCCGGTGAACAATAAACAGGAGCGGTTTCATTGGGCCTTGGAAGAGGATGACGACGACTCAGATGAAGACGTCCTCAACAACTCGGACCCTGCTATCGAGGTCACCAATATAACTGCTGTGGGTGGGATAGTTCCTTTACCCTCTCAACCACCCGATTCAAATGGTATTAGAGAGGATGCTCCTATAATGGACGGTATTGACGCGGCTGGTGGAGGGGATGCACTAAGACAATTCGAAGAGGAAGATGTAGATGACGACGAAGACGAAGAGCTACATATGAACGTGGGAAAGGTATACGAAAAGACACTCGTCCAGCTTGGCCAGTCCCTAGGCGAATCAATAATAGACGACGATTGAAGACTATCCGACCATCCTTGTGCCAATGCTGATGAGATAGCAAACGATTAACCATGGCCCTAGCATACAACGTCTTGGCTCATTAATGCTATATATATAATGGCTCATCTGTCTACTATCAAAAGAAGCCACCCGTATTGATTAACGCTTATCCTACAGCAGAAGATGATAACTTAGGTCATACGAGGCCTTTGATCAGGCAAGCTAAGCCTCAGTCGTGCGTTTTCTTGGTCGATAGAAATCTTCAGCGTGCATACATTAGCTCAAAACTGAAGTCAGAATGGATATTCTCCATTCGCGGAGCGGGATGGCATTGATATTGCTTGTATCCTACCGTCTCATTTAGTGCTGCTCTTCTAAAGAGAAGAAGGCTAGCTTGCAGAATAAAAATGAAACTAAGCTACTCCCATTCTATTTTCTCTACAGCTCAGTTGGCACTAACTATGGTCTAACAAGGGAGATAGTCTCGTGGAACGGTGCCCAGCACCTATTGTATTTTCGTGCCAGTGTGCCTCTTTCTAGGTCATATCTAGAGAGATCCGCTACGACCATTAATCACGGGACATTGTTATAATATCGGTTCTATCCCAGGTTCCTTAATCCATAACTACAAGGGGATCGTAAGCCTTGTGACCAATAGCTTTCTTGACAGCACTCATCGGATCCAATCGTCTTTTTTTGGCCGGCGCCTCAAAATCCACGACAACAGCGTCGTCGTCGTCAGCATCCTCGGTTGTCTTGATATTTTCCTCGTCATCCTCACCGTCGACTTCGAACGATCCGTTGTCAAGGAACATCTTAAGCATTGCCTGCGAGTAGCCATTGACGATAGCAGTACCCGTATCTTCGCATGTGATGGGCTTAGGAGCCGTCGGGTCGCCACTGGTTTCTGCGTCGTAACCAGCCCGTCCACCAGCAAGATTCCAGAAGACAATCTGAGGCATCTCGTAACCTGCATCTGCATAACGGCGCTTGATACGATCGAAAGACGAGCCAAATCGATCGCTCGAGTCGTCAGCCGCATCGAAGTGCATGTCAGAGAAGACAAACACGCGTTTGACCATGTCTTCCTGGGATACCTTATTCTCGATCGCCATTGGGAGGATGAGGCTCTCAAAGACAGCTACCAGATTTGTGTTCATCCCCCAAAAAGACCGGCTTAGCTGACCAATTTTCTCACTCAGCGGCCGAGACAGGTCAATTTTCTCCATTTCAGGTGTCAAGGAAAAGGTGATAAATTGACCGCCGAAAGGGGGGGCCGTGACCTCGGCCAGCAGAAGTGATAGACCTATAGAACTATCTATAGGACTGGTGCCATCCTTAAATATGGGACTCTGCATGGAGCCGGAGACGTCGCATATGGCAATGCTAGACTCGAGGGTACCTGAGTCTTTGATCCGTTGCACGAGTGTATTCCACTGTGCATCGGCCACTTTACCAACAATCCTATCCGCCATACTCCTAGGCCTCATGCCGATACCAAAACCCACCCCGCGCATGCGCCATGGCCTAATCAGTGTAGACGGCAAGAGCGTAGCGCCGCTGATGTTCGTCTTACCTTCAGCCACGCCATCGAGATACTCCTCAAAGCGTTTGCCGTCCTTGGCCGCAAATATCTCGGCATAGTTCTTCATGGCCAGGGACGGCACCCGGTCATACGCGATCTCGTCGTATGCCTTGGCAGAGAGTTTGCGCTCTACGATGTCAAGATGCGCTCGCAGCGCCGAAACGTCCTTACGATAGCTCTCGCGGGCAAGGCGGAGATAGCCTTCTCGGTCCGTGTCCTCACCGCATGCGGCATCTCCCATCTCCGCCCTGGGATGCAGCATCTCGGCAATGCTAGAGACGATGAAGGTATGCTTGTCATGGAATCGGTCGTGGGAGGGCGCCCACTTCGCGCACAGTGAGATGTTTTTCTTGGCCTTCGAGTCCTCGCTCTTCAGCAGGGCTAAGTCTGTCTTGAGCTGCTCAGCAAACAGACGGGCGACGGTCAAGTAGAGTCCTCGATATAGGCTATTAGAGTTGAAAGCCTCAACTGCCTGCTTGTGTCGATGTCCTCGTGTGTTGTGACGCCGAGTCTTGGCCTCTTCATGGGTTATATTGCGACGACCTCTTCGTGCGTGTTGACTTCCAGCTTGGCGCTTGTGGGAGGGCATCTTTGGTCTTTCAACGTACAATATATCATCTGGGTGCTGTAGGACATGCAGGCATTCTTTGACAGCCAGGACAAGGATGTTTAGTAGGTCTTTCCAGTAACCGTGAGAAACCCCGTACTTGACATCGAACCGGGTCATATCATCAACATCCTTTTCGGACTTCATGTTCACTATCACCAGATCGGGATCTGTTTCGTCTACATTGGCTCTCTTATCGGCCCTCTTCCGGATGACGGGACGGCTCAGCCAGCGGAGATTAACGATCAGCGTGAGGGGGTGGTGCTCTGCAAGCCAGCCCGCACAGCGATAAAAGGTGTTTCGAGAAGCCTTGCCAAGATGGATAGAACGAGCATTGAATATAATCTTAAGCGTAGCGAGGGAGTCCTCTTCCCAGGCGGCACCAAGAAGCTCTTGAAGCCGCACGCCAGACACGACTTCTTCCAGTTCGCTAAACAAATCAACAATAGGCGATATAGTGGAGCGGTAGGCCATGTCGGCGTTTTCCGTGAGCATCTTGTTTTCCAAATCTCCCTCTGGCATGGCTTCTGGCTGCCGGTACGGCAATACGTATTGGGTGAAGGGATGATGGCTCTGACCCTGGCTCTCTTCGGACTCGACCGGTTCGATGGTGGGAGGCTCTTCGGACCGAGTGTCAGCCGTTGTGATCAGGTCGGGCTGCACCGGAGCGCCGTGTATTTCCTGAGAAGTGGTGGCGCTCACGAGGGTGAGACTGTCATCTGTGTCACTCTTTGCATCCTTCGCCTTGTCCGTGTCGTCTCCCATATCATATTCGATGGCATCCTGTATGCCGTCCTCCTGGGCAGTGTCGCCAAGACGGAGGATGTCTTGAACAAGGGCGTCGAACGAAGACCGTGACATGGAGAGATTGAAGCCATCATGGGTTGGAAACAAAACAGGGACGCTCGACCTAAGATACCAGGGCTCCTGCGGCTCACTAGAAACCCCCATGATGACCAGAAAGGATGTAGCTCGTATTATACAGCCACGTCTGAGTTACCATCAGTGCATGAGCTAGATGCTATTGGAGGCAAAAGAAGGGCAAGAAAGAGTTCCTACACTGATGATGTGCCTAGGGGAAGGATGTGTATATGAAAGGTGTTTGCTGCAAGCCAAGTCTAACAAGCAAAGCCTACAAGCAAGCAGAGCAAACCAACCACAGAAATAATGGATACATATACCACACGTAAATTACGGTAAGTGGTAAACTACCTAGGTATGTACCCGCTGGTTAGGGGTATGTCCTGGGCGTTCAGTGGACTGTCTAAGTAACCTTTGTGACGTTGAAGAACCTCGTTATTTAAGATATGAATTAGTTGGATGGGTACAGTGTGTGTGCTACGGTATGGTTGGTAAATGCTTATTCTATACATAGACTAGCCTTCGCCGCCGTGACTCACCCCGGCCTCGAATGCTTTAATTACGTGGGTGGCCAAAAGCAAACAACAAAGCGTCCTACGGTAACAACAAAATGTGCATCAACGTTACTTCAAGGTGAGTATAGGCCGCGGAAGAAGATCTATAATGCGCTCACTGTTGCTCGTAGTAAGAAGGCATAATAGATATATACGTATTATAGAACCTGATCCCTGCTAGGTATTTTATATCTATACAAACTGAAACTGAAAAATTACATGAGTTCAGGCTATTCAAATCTGGCTCGAAATGGTAACCTTTGGTGTCAATCGAGATTTGACTTGTATGAGGATGTAGAATCGAAACAGTAAACGACCAAACAGCAACTAGCCTAGGAGTCTACAGTTCCTTTTTGGGGGGGATTGGAGGGGTCAGTTATACACAAATATACATATTCCAAGAGAGTTGAAAAAAACAATTTGAAAAAAAACTTATGAGGGCCGAAAAAAGAAAAAGAGAAAAGCGAAGTGGTAATGTATATCTCCATGATATTGGAGTTAGACTCCGTTGCGCTACTCAGCTACTTCGCTGGATGTCTTGTTTGTAACTAAGTTTATAGAGTGCTCAGTAGGTGGGTCTCTTGTCCTTTCGGCCAAAGTTCGGCGAGTATTCGTACCAGTCATTTTGCACCCATTGTGGCACCTAGTCAGTGTCTGTACATAGGTAGGCAATTCAACTTTCCTAAAAGAGTAATTTCTAAAACAGGTCAAGTTTTCCCCAACACCACCACGCCAGCACTTGAAGACTGTAACTAGTCGCCCCTTTCACTACTCTCACATGTGAGAATTACGCGGTGGTTTAATAAATCCCTCAATAATACTAAGAGCGTATTTCATTTGATACCCTCGCGAGGTAGGTAGTACATACATGGCGGATCTAAGAAATAGGGCTTAGCTGAGTATGCTGGTGGCTTCACTATCGCATCATGCCGGATCGACCTTGCATTTTACCACTGTCCAGAATCTCCCTAGGTTTACCTGATTGTTCACATACCTTTAGATACTTGAGCTTATGTTCTTATGGCATCTACAAGGATATGTGTATTTGTATGGGTTCGATAAAAAAAAAGGGCCTCAGTAGTTTACAGATGGGATAGAATAACTCGAGACCAATCGTGCTAAAACTAGAAAGTATGCAGCACAGCAAAGGGAGCGAACCAAAGTATGGCGCTTATACTTGTTAAACGAGGAGTAGCAACGGGATTGGTTCAATTATTCCCGACTTGTAAGCCACGTACTCCACTTAGTTGTTTTACCTTGAACATTGAGCTCCCAAGCCCAATGAAGGGACGAGCGACGTGACAATGTGCTACTGATGATGGGCCGAAGACAACATCTAACCGCGGGCACATCTTTTTGTTGCCTTCGTTGGCACTGCCATTTGCATATTGGGTCGCATGTCTAAGAAGCGATGGCGTTTGAGACGAGATTGCATCAAGTCAGGTGCACAGGCAAATCCCCCACCATTTTAGTATCTTTGGTGTTTGTTTGCTCAGCTTTCTCGTCCTTTGACCATATCGTGTAACTTCACCATCAAAGCATTCATTTGGTGAGAGGCTTCGGGGCAATATGCTAGACCACAAAGCCATTTTTCTACAGTTATGTCTTAGATCCCGGGGAAATATTTAATATATAAAAAGAGATGTACGTTGATTCATCTTTAGGTCTGCTACTACATCACCGCCAGTGTCGTCGTTCCCTATACGTGAAACTTTCGAATCATTTCCATTCTCGTTCTCATTTCAATTCTTATTCCAATTCTTACTTTCATTTTCGGTCGGATTTCTACTATATTTCATACCATGTTAGAAACCACCCGTTTTACAAAAGCCTTGGTTGCATTTGCAGCTCTTGCGTCTCAGGCAGATGCTTTCTGGCGCTTGCCATGCTCGTCTCCCGTGGTCGTTGAGCGAGCCGACCCTATAAAAAATCCCAATGCCGTCTCTCAACACGTTCATACCGTCATGGGCTCGAGCGCCTTCAATTTCACCATGGATTATGAAGACACGCAGACTGCTGGGTGCTCTACCTGCAAAGCCGTCGAGGATCTGTCGAGTTATTGGGTCCCGAGCCTGTATTATCACGCACAGAACGGCAGTTTTGTTTCCGTGAAGCAAAGTGGTGGTGCACTTATCTACTACTTGTAAGTGTCACTGGCCCGAAATAGCCCGTAGCTGCCAATGGATTAACTTGTGTTAGGCAGCGCTCAGATCCGAATGACCCCAATGCCGCCGAGGGCCTTCTCGCATTCCCAAAGGGCTTCCGTATGGTTGCCGGAACGCCAGAAAACCGAAACTACACTGACACACCAGAGCAGCGAGCGGTGTCTTTTGTTTGCCTGTAAGCCAGCTTCTAGGTCGTTCTTTTGTTGCTCTGTCCACTTTCGTGTTATTAGAACTCCCTTTCGGCATAGAACCATGTGCTAAACGCTTCCCATAATGTTGAAACAATTACCTATATATCACTCAAAGAGACGATCATTAACTCTAAAAATTGTAGTGGAACCGAAGGTCCAGCGACTTCTGAGCTCCCTAGTCAGAATTGTCCCGATGGCTTGCGGACGCAGTTGATTATGCCGTCGTGCTGGGATGGCAAGAATCTAGACTCACCGGATCACAAGAGCCACAGTGAGTAATTCCTGCCGTCATTTCTTGTTTTCGCCTTCATTAGAGCGTGTGTCTCTTCTCTCTCGAGCCGAGGCCGCGTCGAACGGCGTGAATATCGTGGCGAAGACGTGGGTGACTAACCTTATGTGTTACAGTGGCATACCCGAGCGGCCTCGATAACGGCGTGTGCCCAGATTCTCATCCGAAACGTTTCATCACTGTGTTTTACGAAGTCACTTGGAGCGTCGACGATTTTAAGGACATGTGGTACGGCGATAAGCAGCCTTTCGTGTTCTCTACTGGGTAGGTAATCCCATGTACACATCTCGATCTTCAGTCTCGAGTATCCCCGTAGAATAGAAGCTGACCCAACAAACCAGTGACCCTACCGGTTATGGTTACCATGGGGACTTCCTGAGTGGCTGGGATGTCCCAACTCTTCAAAAAGCGATCAACGAATGCAACGCTGCAAGCGGCAACATCGAAGAATGCGGCGCCTTCACATTACGCGAGGACGACGACAT
>JAPESX010001128.1:0-11389 GCA_029590615.1 Nemania bipapillata | reverse complement strand
GGGCAAAGATAGCTCGAGCGAAACTTGTTTCTTGAGCCATCTTAGTTGATACTTGCTCGGTGACCTGTCACGAATCTCGTTGGCATACGCTCTCACGGTCACGCCTTGTTCCCTATTTACTCTTTTGCGGTGAGTGCTGATGGTTTTGCTCCCCTTTGGGGCTCCTTTTACCACACGGTGGGAGATGAGTAAAGGAAGAGCCGCAATGCTTTGGATTCTCTTAAACAAAGCGTAACATCTAATCAAGCGGTCAAGGTAATTGCACATCCGTCGCCGGCATGGTTATGAAAAGCCACCACTCTTGCCCCCACTCGCAGGATCTCGTACGGGCCGAACATAGGGAAGATATTGAAAACAATAAAAGCACTCAGGTATCCCGCATGATACCAAGGATGCTAGCCCGAGATCCAGAGGCACGTCCTTTGCGAGGTGCTAGGAGTCCAATTCGTGAATCCTCTGANGACTGCGTGCTTAGGTACTCCTAGAGATCATGCCAAACACGTCTTAAGAGCTCTTTGTCTTGAAATATGTGGTAGACCGAGAGCATCGTAGTAGGGACGACGTTACCGACGCTCCTACAAATCAGTTAGCACAATCTCACCTCCATCATCTATCGCCAACGAGCTAACTTACACCCAGCAAAGACCGGTATCTAGATGCTCCAAGGTATCGTTATCGTGTTCGTCGGTATTTAAGTACTCGCACTTAGAGATGATACAGGGTGCTTAGTGTCTACTTACAAGATTCTTCGACCGAAGCTACCGTGATTCTGCGCCAACTCGAGTCCCGAGCCCAGATAGTGAATAAGAGCAGGGGTAGCGTGATAGAACTCTGCCCATGGCATTGTCTTGGCACCAACGACTATAATAGTATGGGATGAGGTCCAATAGGAAGCTCCCCATGATAAGAGCGATGCCAGCTTCTACGATAACGACCGTTCTCAAGTTGTTGATTCGTAGCAATAGGCTTCTCAGCGAGAAGCCTGGCCGGCAACTTGGTGTGTGTAGTACAAAGTTGGTGTAGCCTTCTCTCTATAGCTTGCATAGAAGCTTCTACTCAGTAGGTATGTCTGTCGTTGCCTGTTGAGTAGAAGACAAAGGGCCTGCTTGTCTATATGAGAAGTGGTAGGTTGAATAACTGCTTTAGATCTTTTCAATTAAAGAATACCTACATTAGAGGTTCCTCGTTATGAGTCCCAGAGTTTTCTTTAGAAACAGGATCTGGATATAAGGGTGGTCGCACTCCATTGTAAACAAATGGACTGGGAAACATTCGGCTTGGCTAGTAGATATCAATCAAAGCCCCTTTTAATGGTCTCGCTTTCCCTCTACCTTGCGCGAGTCTTGTGTCTAATGTCTAATGTGTACTGTAATCCCATAGGAACCCACCTTAACAGTCCAATCAATACCTCTACTTAAGTTTATAGCTATGCTAGGACACGCATAGGCAAGAGCGCAAAAGATAAATGTTGGTGTTGCAGTACTTACTACCTAATAGAAAGGCATTTATTTTATGGGCCGAGGTATGCGTTGCTAGTGTTGCTAAGCGTAGTATTCTGTATACCTACCTAAGCTTTCAAGGGTTATGGGTTTTTAGTATATCAAGTACCTACACCCAACGTTTCTAGGTATAACTACCTAGATGTAGGTAGGTAGATTGCTTATGATTAGGTTTGCTGCTGTTGTCAAGGCGTTAATTAATCTCTAAAAAAGGTAAGCGTCTGACAACAATGGAAGGTAGGTACCTAAGGTACATTTGTACCCTTGCGCGGGGCTGATCTCTTTACGCGTCCGAGAACCCGCTTTAGTGCATCTGGAAACGAGACCGCGTCGTAACGCGGGTCTCGTTCCTCCATTGTCCCGCGGCCTCCTACTTTATATGTACCTACCTCCTACTCAGCACCTACATCATCGCCACACTTTCGATAACCAACCCACTACTACTTTTTACACTACTAATATTGAAATCGCCACCACCCGAGATCTACCTAGCTGTACACAATCTTTGCAGCTAAAAAAAAAATAGAGACGACATGTTAGCTACAATGCCCACACCAATATTCAGTCTTGATTTCTCCTCGCCGCATCGGCCGTCAGTGCCTTCGCCGCTTTCTTCCTCTCCCCTACGCCCGTCACAAGCTTCCCCACCTCTCTCACCGCGCCATCAGAATACCCTCCCGCGACGGGACACACAGTCATCCCCGATAAAAGGGCCGTCTCCCATATTCAAGTACGCTTCTCGCAATGCCAAGCCAAACCCACTACGATTAAGCCGCGAGAAGACCCAAGAGAGCAGAAGGACACTCTTCTTGAAGAATGTGCGACAACGAGCGGATGATAGAAAGTGGGAGAAGAGAGGTGGTGATCAAGAGGTATGTGGCTCTGGATGAACGCATCCGCAGCAATCCCTAATTAATATCTCTCATAGGCCCTAAAGCTAGAATGGCACGTATTGGACAAGCAACGAAGACAAGAGAAGGAAATGGATATAGACGGGATTGTGTTCGATGATGAGCTGGATGATATACCCGAGAATCCATATGAACTCCAGGCGGAAACAGATGACATCATGGTCGATGCTATTGCTCGGGAGGAGGAGGCCGAGCTGAATGCAATGCTATCATTCCTCGATACTAGCTCTTCGCAAGCACCCAGATGTTCCGACGCATCATCATTATCAGATGATGAAGACTACGATACATTATTCATGGACATACTGTCTCAGGAAAGAGGTGGGTGCGATGAGCTTGTATTATCGGGTCAGATGGACATGTCATAAATAATGCCTGCTGGGGGGAGCCTTGTTTCTCGGTAGATTCTTTTAATCAGGGTCGCGTTGGAGTTCCGGATATGGTCACAATTCGGCGTTGTGGTATATACTGGTTTCTATAGCCTGGACTGGGGGTGTATGTGTATAACCAGTGTAGATACCGTATGTGGTGTCGCGGCTTCGGGAGCTGCGGATCCAAATGTATAAATGATTCTCACCCAAAAGCCACAAATGGCCCACTCTACTGCGGCGCGCAAGAGTCTTCCGGGGCATCCAGGACCTCTTTAGCAGAAGGCATATCTCCAACTAGGTCTTGAGGTGGCGATCCTGCCGCTTGCATCTAGATTGCCTGTCAGTACCTCGATATTCCACACTCTGTAGGGCGGCCAGCTTACTTTCTGCATCCTATCTACAATATATTCTCGATCCGCTGGGTTTGAGTCGGAATATGTGCGCTCTTCAAATTTAGTAACCATTTCTGAAACGAGAACTTGTTGTTCCTGATACCGCTTCAAGTCGTCTTTCGCTAGCGTCTCCTTGTTCTTCTCCATCCACCCGGGGAACTTATCGTTCAGCTCTTTCATAGGTTCATATAGAATTTCCTTGTTGGTGAGTTGTTCCATCATACCCATCAACAACTTAGAAAAGTCCTCTTCATTACCATCGCCCCCAGGGATATCTTTCATAGCCTTCATCATTTCGGCGATGAAATCGTCCTCGGACCCTTCTGCTGTGGCGGCAGCTGTTGCCTGGTCGCCCGATGCTTGCATCCTGGCCATCGTCCGCTTAATAGTCTCCTGGAAAGTCGCGTCTTGGCTGAGGTCTGCAGCCATTGCCTCAGCTGATTTTGGTATTGAGGCCGAATCATCACCGAGATCTGTTGATTCTGTAGCTCCGAGCCCCTTAAATATGCTTTCGAACTGGGCTTGCATATCCGGCTAGCATACAGTTAGTGGCGTGACTATATACGAAGCCATAGGGAAGGCTTACCGAGCCTTCTAAGTCGCCCATTAATTCCGCCATGCCGGCTTGCAGCTGCTTCTGAAACTCCTCTGAAAAATCATCAAGGTCTGGTAGGGAATCATCAGTTTCCAATTCGCCCTCGCCTGTAGCTGGGATAGTGGTGGTGGCAGTAGAAGTAGCGGTAGTGGGTTTCGGTTCTTCCGTCTTCGACTTTAGCTTTATGGTAGAAAAGTCATCTAACATATCATCCAGGTCGTCCAAGTCATCCTCATCTGGGTCAGGCGCATCACCAACATCGTTGGCATCAACAGTAGGATTTAGCCCTACACCAGACGTCTGATCTGTCTGTTTAGTTTGGTCGCCAGCTACGCTGGCCATTTCTCCCTCCATCGCCGTATCTATGCCTAAGATCGGGGCTTTCTTAAAAACGGAGTGGTTGACTAGCTTTTAATGTGAAGCAGAAAAAACGGGGAATGAAGTAAACGCCACGATCCCTGCGTTAAATACCTTTCTGCACGTCTCTCACTCACACGTAGCCTTATTCATCAATATATGACGAAGACCAACGATATGATATATGAGGGAGTCAGGTGAGATGTGACTAGTTAGAAGATAGAAGTTACCGAGGCGTTGAACCTTGGCAGTCGGCAGTGGACACTGTATAGGCAAAAGGAGGGGCTTTGAAGAGACACTACATGCTTCCAGTAGGTACCAAGCTTAACCCCGCTATGGGTCCGTCTCTATCTACGGACAACTGATCCAAGGTACAGGTTCCCCTACACAGTGCATATATAATTTACCGCCTTAGACATTCGAGTAGGTAGGTACATACAAATTCTGTGTAGATAGGTCCGCGTTGTAGGGGATTAATGAGGCGGAAGCGGAAGCGCAAGCTCTGGCAAATCCCAACAACAATTAACAATTATCAACAAAGCATGCAGTCGACGAGTGACACATATACATGTACTACTCATTTCGTTAAAAGCGTGTCTCTTCCCACCTCTATGACTGCCTATCTACCTGCATGTAGGTTATAACCTGCTATCGGAAGGAACTACAGAATCAAGTATTCTATGCAGCACCTAAGGCATAAGCTACCTAACCTACCCAGGTACATAAAGGTACTCTGCCTCCATACCGGCAGACTACTGTACAGTACCATCAAGCTGTGGATTACGTCTTCGCCTGCACCCGATCTAACCCAATCTGCGCTCCCTTTCCTTGCCCCCAGCCGCACCCAGCCTTACATCTACATCTAAGTTTCATTCTAGATCTTCCTCTACATATCGTACCGTCTACGTGAACGTAGCTACTTAAACTGATTCACAAATCCTTGTTTATTCATCTACCCTTCACTCTTCATTACTCCATCAATCAATATGTCCCTCTGTACTTTGCGACTCGGTGAGGAAAGGTCCGTAAAATATTCCCGCTTCCTTCGGCCACATAGCTGTGCTAGTAGATGTTGCAACGGCCTATCTCAGGGCTAGCTGATTGATCAACTGGCTAACATAAAATCGTAGAAAGCACTGGCGAAAAGATCACCCCTTCGGCTTTTGGGCGCGGCCTGTCAAGAATGCACAAGGTATCCTAGACCTCAAGACGTGGGAATGCGGCATTCCTGGCAAGGAGAAGACAATCTGGGAAGGCGGTCTATTCAAGATGACCATGATCTTTCCTGACGGTACGTACTATAGTGGTTCCTAGAGAAACTATTACTATGATGATGATCATTAACACGAACGGCCTGCCCTCAGAGTATCCTACAAAGCCGCCGAAATGTAAGTGTATCTATCTACTCCCAACGAGTGTCCCCACAAGTTGACATGCATATCTGACACGGTTGCTTCATGACAGGCAAATTCACACCACCGCTATTTCACCCGAACGTCTACCCCTCGGGAACCGTCTGTCTATCGATCCTAAATGAGGACGAGGGCTGGAGACCTGCCATCACAATCAAACAGATCGCCCTTGGCGTCCAAGATCTACTAGACAACCCGAACCCCGAATCGCCCGCACAGGCCGAAGCCTACAATCTTTTCAAAAAGGATCGCACGGAGTACGAGAAGCGAGTGAGACGCGAAGTTCGACAGAACCCCGCGCCCTAGGAGTCAATATGCCGAGATTCGGGTGAGAAGCGGCACGGGTGTTTGGAGGTTGCGAGCAGTGCGCTCGCCGGGCTTTGGGCATGGAGTTCAGGTTCTAAGGGATACCACAATGCGGCGTTACTTTGCGAGTTCGAGTGGAAGGTCCGATATTAACGCTGGCCTGAGAATGTGACTGGCCTAAGAAGGGCGAGGGTGGAGGTTACGACTGACACGTTCTCGCAAGATGGCCTCAGAGATAGACGAATGGATGTAGAAATCTGGCCCCCGTGCCACCATCAGGCCATTACTAGTGAATTGGCACCATTAGCTGTATGAATTCTGCGATGATTTTATTTGAGTTTAACCCTCACACTCGAGGGTATTGCATATATACAACTTGACGACTAGGTAGTCGACGTGATGGGCCAGCCCCAAAACTGCTAAGTGGGATAGTCGTATGGTTCCATCGCCACCTACATATGTAGGTAGATACTTCCAGCCAACTAGTTACTAGTCTAAGCACTTTATACACGGATTTGCATAGGTAGGTACGATTCCAATCACGGCCATAAGCTGCTACCTTCCCTTGGTACATCCTCATGCACCCCACATACGAGCTTGACGTAGATAGGATAAAGTAACAAGGTGGCTCATATACACAACTAGATACTTCTGCATCCAGGAATTGAGTTCCAGTTATATTTCAAAGGTCAAACTTTTTTTCTCTGGAGTGGAAATCAATCGTGGCTCATTGGACAATTCATCTTATCTGCCCACAGTAGTCCCTTGTAGGTTTGGCTATAGGTACGCACTAGATACTATCTGAGGTAGGTTGGGCAGGTGCGGTTCAGGTAGGTAGTGGTGGCGGTTGGCGGTTTTGCGGTCGGTTGGTGGGCAAAAGTCAAGTCACCAGCTCGCCGAGATCGGCATCTTTCCGCTATCGCGAAACAAAGTTCCAGTCATTGGCCATTGAACTTAGTACTTTCGAGTGAGTAATAGTCCTCGATAGTAGCAAGTAGCCTACGATTTAATTTGACCTTGGAGCCTTTGTAGTGCCTGGTCTGGTTGTCTCCCTCTTTTCTTTTTACACAAATCACCATCGTTGTCGTGTTTACTTTGCAATCTGCAGTCTGAGGTCAAACGGCGGCGCTCACTCTTCTGGCCAGTCCCCAAACCGCTAGCCCTCAAGCCACCTATAACCTACCATACAACTATCTGTCTGTTTGTCTGCATTAGAGTTCTTGTAACAGGCTGCAACAATTTCCGTCAATTGAGCGAAAGGATAAAAGCAGAGGAAATCAAGATGTGTGGCATATTCGCTTGTCACTGGTTAGTGCCTGTTTGCCCATTCTGTTCCCCCTTCTTCTCCTCTATTCCCCTCCTCATCTCTGCCAGTTGGACGCTCGTGATACCCGCCTCCCATTGATAGAGCTTGATAGAGGAGGGGCAATTCAAACGTCCACCAAGAACCAAGAATGGCAAATAACACCCCGCCCTATCGCTCCGCGTTACCGCATCAATCAATGTCCCCAATGTTGCAGCGATATTCACATTGCATTGGCATGGCACAGCACGCAGCACGCACTAACACGAGCACGTGCGCAGTCATCCCGACGTCCAAAAATTCAAGCCGACAGCTCTCAAGCTTGCGCGACAGTGAGTGCAAGTCTCCCTCTATCCGCGACCTTCAACTGACTTGTTTTACGCACAGAGTCCGGCATAGAGGCCCCGATTGGAGTAAGTCGCAGGACTAGCGCTCACGATGCCCACGATGTCTACGAATATTTTTATTGACTTGCAATTTGACAGGTGGCAGTGTCATTTCCAAGAACACAAGTGAGTCTACACTGCTAAAATCAGCCAATGGCGAATAATTCCAATATTGTTTTGCTTGCTAATCTGGGCCTACAGTCCTCTGCCATGAGAGACTGAGCATTGTCGGTGTCGGTATGTACAAACCGTCCGTTCACGCTTTGCGTCAACACTCCAGGTTCACCTTGGTTTTCTAATCTAACCCTGACCCTAGAGTCTGGCGCCCAACCCCTCACCAACGAGGACGAGAGCATCGTCCTCGCCGTCAATGGCGAAATTTATAACCACAGGCTGATCCGGAAAAGCCTGAAGAAGCCTTACCACTTCAAGACCACCTCCGATTGCGAGGTCATCATTCCCTTAGTAAGGACAGCCATACAAGAGACGCTGTGTTTGATGCAGGATAAAAATGACTTACCCACCGATTAGTATCTAGAATATGGCCTTGACGCGCCCAAATACCTCGACGGCATGTTCTCCTTCGTGCTATACGATAAGAACCTCGACCGGACCATCGCTGCCCGCGATCCTATCGGCATCACCACCTTTTACCAAGGATGGAGCTCGAAAGAGCCTGACACGACTTACTTTGCTTCCGAACTGAAGTGCCTGCATAGTGTCTGTGACAACATTCGTTCATTCCCTCCCGGCCACATCTACGATACCCTTACGAAAGAAACTACCCGTTATTTCCAGCCAACATGGTGGGAGGAGTCGAGAATCCCGGAGGTACCCCTAGACTTAAAACTCGTGCGCGAGACTCTTGAGAAGTCGGTCAGGAAGCGGCTGATGGCTGAGGTCCCTTATGGTGTCCTGTTATCTGGAGGGCTAGATTCCAGTCTAGTCGCGGCGATTGCCCAGAGAGAAACCCTAAGGCTCAAGCAAGCTGCTCTGGCCGCCAACGGTGAGGCGGATACCGTAGAGGACGCCGACACAGGCGATGGCATGGTCGGAATTGATGACGAGAACAAACTGTCGACTGTTACTTATCTGCCTCAACTCAACTCTTTCTCAATTGGCCTGCCCGGATCACCAGACAACGAGGCTGCCCTCAAAGTGGCCAAGTTCTTGGGCACAAAGCATCACGTCAYGACCTTCACGATCGACGACGGCCTCAACGCCTTGTCTGATGTCATCTACCATCTTGAGACGTACGACGTCACCACTATCCGAGCCTCTACTCCCATGTACCTGTTATCGCGGAAAATTAAGGCTATGGGAGTCAAGATGGTACTGAGTGGCGAAGGAAGTGATGAGATCTTCGGAGGCTACCTCTATTTCCACGCTGCCCCTGACAAGAAAGCTTTCCATGAAGAGACCGTTCGGAGAGTCAAGAACTTGCACCTTGCAGACTGTCTCCGAGCCAACAAATCTACATCAGCCTGGGGCCTGGAAGCCCGTGTGCCTTTCCTTGACAAGGAGGTGAGTTAACCCAACGGAATATACAGACCGACTACATGAATACTAATAGTTCGTTCTCTAGTTCCTAGAGGTTTGCATGAACATTGATCCGCAAGAAAAGATGATCACCAAGGAGCGCATCGAAAAATGGATTCTGAGAAAGGCATTCGACACCTCTGACCAGCCCGATGCCGAGCCATATCTCCCAGATGAGATCCTATGGAGACAGAAGGAGCAGTTCTCTGACGGCGTCGGCTACGGGTGGATCGATGCCCTAAAAGACAACGCCGAACTTCACGTCACCGATGAGATGATGAAGAACCCCAAGCCCGAATGGGGCAGCGACATTCCCGATACTAAAGAGGCGTAAGTTCCTCGTAGCAAGGTGTTTATTATTATATACCCAGCTCATTTCTTACTAATTCTTTACCTATAGGTACTGGTACCGCACGATGTTTGATGAGCACTTCCCTGCTCATTGTGCCTCGACGGTAATGCGGTGGGCACCCACATGGTCCAAGCAGACCGATCCCAGTGGAAGGTATATTCAAACCCTTTTCTTTCACATTCATCATCATATGGAATGATATGGCTGATATTAATTCATCCAATGTAGGGCTATCTCTATCCACAACCAGAAATACCAAAACGCGGAGTAAAACAAAAAGGCCAAGGGGTATTTTACGTATGACAGTAAATAGCTGGACATGCTAGGGTATATATTGGTCTATGCGATGGGTTAAAAAGGGGCGATTTGCATCTTGTTGCATACTAGACGGGTTTGATCGAGTGCATATTATTGATACCCTGAATATTCCGATCAGTCAATAGGGCGAATCCACTAGGAAATCAACAATAGTGGTAGCATAACAAAGTAGGCAATAACAGGAGATACTACCCACTGCTTCTGCTGCTCTGTGGTGGGTTGACTTGCGTCTATTTCAACAACTTTATCCACAATGCAAAAGCGAAGAGTATCATTATGATCAAAAGGTTGTCTCTCTGAAACTTATCTTAAAAGGCCATAGTGCAGTCTATCTCTTCAATGCAAAATGATTGTGAGCGAACAAATAAAGATAGAATAATATACAATAAGAGTAGTCTAGAGGAAGAAAGCCTACAGAGGGCAAAGCAAGAAAACCATTACGACGCCTCAGGGGCTTGACCTTCCCACATGTTAGCCACATGATCCAAGCTATCAACAAGCATCAGCACATGGTCGAGTGTGATTGGCCAAAACACTTAAAGCGGCATATCAAACATTAGCTCCATCTCTATATAGTTAGATGGCCACGTTAAGGGATATTCGTTAGGGTGGGTACAGTTCATATCTCCATTAATTCTTGCGATGATATTAGGCTTGAAGGTTTAGAGAATAAGAATTGTAGTGGTTGAAAGTTTGTATAAAGCAGCAGCACAAGATCCGGGAGCAGTTTCCACAGTCAATCTCCCAAGATATAGGCCTTATGGACATGTTACGGTCCCATTTTCAAAATAAAATCTCGATATTTTGGGTTTCAATATACTCGCCTGCGTTCTTTATATATCCTTCATTGGTGCATTTTGACTACCTGATCCATATGAGGCATAATATTACTATAGCGTTACTTAATCGTGTGTAGCTTATGCGAAAATCTTACGCCTGAAACTACCTACGTAAGATTACTCAACCTAGCTACTGTAGTTTATAATTGTTGGCTACCGGGCTTTTGTCGTATAGAGGTACTCTTGGTGCAGTATTCAGGTAGTAATTCACTTACTGGCTTCTCAGGATGCTTCGGGAGAAGTATAATGGACGAGGGGTTCTATCTAGTTCAAGATCTAGTTGAATATCACGGCAACAAGACCTGAGGAGTGGTGGCACTTGACTAATTATTACATGCCAAAATTTCACATATTTTCAATTCATTCCCTATGATATTAATGTGTTTAGATATAAGAGCTAATCTGTTGAGTTTAACTACCTCTATAGAAGAGGCGCAACGAGTATGAGGCAATATCTTTAAAAGAAAAAAAGTCTTATTGACAAAATATATCGATTTATAGGAAACAGTGATATAAATCCGTCGAATATAGAATACAGCATGATAGAAGGTCCAGTATCCTAGTATGATCGAGTCGAAGGAGGAATAATCTCTTTTAGCCGTCTAGTAAAGCTAAACTAGGGCAATCCAACCTAGACTCTACAATTAGACGTCTTCTCATTTCGATAATAGTATCTTCACTATCTATTTTCCCATTTAGTTCATAATCACAGAGATGCATAACCGAGTAGATATATTGCCGTATAGGTGAAACAACGTATATTATATTTCAACTTAAACTAATTTCTGGAGACATTCACCCCACTTCCT